>JBBPRC010000031.1:0-14870 GCA_038092835.1 Boletus pseudoseparans
GCCACAGTCCAGCATAAGGTTTATGCTGGACTGTGGCCCAAATCCTTGGGACGGGGGACGACGACAACCAAGCTACTGGCAGCCGCCATCGCAGCGGCATGAAACCCTTCGAGAGTGGAAGTTCCAAGGTTCTCAGAAGGAGTCGCAATGATGCGATCACGACGGGTGACACGGCGGTAGCGATACACAATCACGATTGCGATCCACAACGTGTACGTACGATAGGAATATAAAGGACACCGTTGTACGATAGTCCTCTCCCGAGACCTCTCTGCTCACACACTCTCCCCCCTTATCCCATCTCCTCCTCTCCTTCCTCATACGCTGTTTGTTGTCGCCAATGCCTCCCTTCGGAGACGACGAGGTTCGTGTCATTTCTCTCGACGGTCGGCTGCCTTCGCTCTTCCGAGTCTTCGTACACACGCGCTCACTTTCGCGCCGGCCCGGGTCGGTTCCGATTTGATGCTCTACAACTGCGACCGAGACCAGGCTTACTTTTAGGGGACCGGGACCCAAGGGACCACGACGTCTGGGCTGCGGGGGGATGAATTTGCTTCTTCCTTCCTTTTTTTTTTTTTTTGGGTTTTGTTTTGGTTTTCGTTTTGGAAATATGCGGGGAACTGACCACGCCGCCGAGGACGGCACCAGCGGAGATCGCGGTGGGTTCACGACGGCACGACAGCACGACTGCACGTTCTCCGTCACGCTGTCACACCCCCCCCCGTGGGAAGGGCGACGGAGGGCGACGAGGCAAACGTGACGGTGACGTGACGGGACGGTCGCGCGGACGGATCGAAACCTACTCCAAACACCTCTCGTGCAGTCTGTGATTACTAGTGTCAAAACGCCAAACGCGTGATTCAAAATTCTGAAACGAGTGTCGGAAATACAGGTGGTAGGCATCGTTGCTGCGCCCCTGGCCCTTATTCTCCGCTTAGATTTGTCCTGGTCGCAGCATCGCTAATGCTCTCTGCCTGCATGGCGATCGTTCATGCACATGTCTTCTCGTCGTCTTATGCTGTCATTACGGCCGTGACCCAGGTTCGTACCACCTCACTATCTCCTCCAGATCTGACCGCTTCCTCAGACAACATCGCCCCACCCGTTGCTTCCTTTCTCAGAGATCTCGTCACGCTCTCTCTCCTAGCGCTCGTCAGCACCACGTTGACCAACTGGCATGCCACTACTCATCCTCGTGATACTCCTCCTTTGCCCCGCAGTTTCATATGTTATTGTCGTACGCGCAACGACGTCGTCCTCGCGTTATCCTGGCTTCCGTCTCGTCGCCGTCGTCATCAGTGGTCCGATCCTCTCCCTTGCGTCAATGCACGCACGTCGCTGATTCAATCAACTCAGGTTTACCCAGCAGTGTGGGCGCTGTATTTACCTCGCATCTCTTGACGTCTCTACATGCCGCTGCATCGCATCTAGACTGAGCCTCTCCTTCTGGTCCGTCAGAACTACTCATCATGACCATCTTGGACATGTTTGGCCGGCTTGACCTCCGCATCGTGATTTTCCCTCGTCTCCTTGTGCAGTGGTGCCTCGTGTGCTCCCCGCTTTTTCTTGTTCTGACAAGGGCGACTGGACAGGCATGGATATCCCTCCTCGTCGCATGTTCGCTCACACATTATCAATGGTGGAAGGGATTGGATCCAGACATGTAAGCATTACCCATTCATTCTGCGTTGATGGACTTGGTAGGACAGTTGCTCCTTGTCTTGTGTTTTTGCCTTTTTAGGTGTCGCGTTGTAGACGTTTTTTTGCTCATTGTTGATACCGTACAATAGGACTGTATACTTTACGATATCCTTGGACTTTTCATTGACGATGAACGGTCTCGATCCATACTGGCGACAGAGCACTCTCATAGCAACAGGTATATTCAAAGGTGTCATATAACCCTCACCCTGACCGAAACATCTGTACAGAATGAGGTGACGCCGTCGTGCAGCCGCCAGTGCCATGCATCCGACGCCTGCGTGATATTGCAGCATTGTCCGGATCAATACCCCAGAAAACGAAAACACGACCCAATGAACACGACCCAAACGAGTTCCAAGATATGTCAGATAACAATTCCACTTTATCAGCTTCCTCAAGGCCACCCCCGTTTTTGATGCTCACTCATTCAACAATAATCACCTTGGCCTTCTCCTTACCCACTGTGCCTCCGAACGCGACCATCTTGAAGCCAGGCCAACTGCAGTACTTGTTCGACTTGCAATCATGTTGTTTCTCGAAAAGTTCCACCCCCCCGTCCTGCACGTTTCCGTCACCAAAGAGGTTCTTGCCAGCGCCGACATTGCTATAACGCATGACAGACAATTAGCGGAGAGTAGGTAAAGAGTACTTACGGATGGGTAAGTATTTGAGGATCGGTCAACAACTCTGTACTCCCTGTAGAGCGTCTAGTTAGTACTCTTCCAATAGAACGCACTCAGTACTTACCTTGATAGTCCGAGATGTACACCTGCTTACCCGTCTTGACGTATTGCACATGTTGTGTGAATGCCAAAAATTTGGCGACTTCATTGGCTGCAGAGTCAAAGAACTGACGCGGGGATGCGTTACCGTTATGAATGAACTTGACAAAGGCACCGTCAATGATTTCTTCAGCAAGATAGGTCATTCCAATCATTCCTGTCTTGACTCCATAGTTCCGGGTACTCTCAGCGCGTCCATTATATGAGTGAGCGATCACCAAACCAGCCTCCACGAACCGGAGACGTGGAATCGCAAAAGGTGGGGGCTCCTTGGCATCAGCGACACACCGGTCAATATAATCGTAGGCCAGATCAAGGAGGGCCATGGCCCAGTAGAGTACATTGGCTTCACGGTAGAGGCGCTGGGATTCGACCGCCATTGTGTGACGCAGGAAAGGGGGACGGCCAACACCAGCAGCAGGATTGGGATTGATGTAGGGTCGCTTTCCTGTGATGAGGTGATTCGGCATGCTTCCAATGCCAGATGATCGGAGGGGCAAGAGGCTCAGCTCGATGAATTGCGCCGTTTTGAAGGCACCAACGCCGAGCATGGTATCAGGATTTGCATCCACTCTCATGTTGCCGCTGAAACGTGCCGTATTCTTGATGTTAAATGCAGAGGGAGTGTTACTCTTCTTCTGCGGGTCGGTTTCATGTAGCTCGTCAACAAGTTCAACAAGCTTGCGAGCTGGGATGGGGTAAAAATCAACCTGGTCAAATTTTTGCCAGCATGGGACTTGTATCCGTCAGCACTGAATATAATTTACACAATTTATCAGACTCACCACTTTTGACGTCAAAATCAGTATTGCCACCCGATTGTAGCGCATGCCTCAAGTGATCATGATCAGGAGAAGCAAATGGCGAGGGACTAGTATCCACAGCTGGGACAGATTTCTTAGGTGGCGGTGAACGAGACGTGATGCTGGCGATGCTATTGTCGCGTTGGTGAAGAGATCTCTTGGAGGTAGTAGGTGTCTAGCAAAAGTTAGTGTCAACCGGGTATCTGACATATGGTTACATACCATCGGCGTCATAGAATAGGGTAGGACTGAGGACGCAGTGCTTCTTGCATTGTATGAGAGCATAGCTGACTGACTTCGCGAGGTTTCATGGGAGGAATGTGGGGTTGACGTTGAAATGTCATGAAGGGGAGGGAGAGCTGATGGCAAAATGTCGGGAGAAGAAACAGTAGTTGATGTCAGGAAGTCGCCAGCAGAGTGTACAGTTGAGACATCTCGAGCTACCACTGACTTGGAGGCAGCAGGGCTCTGACGGGAAACAGAACGACGTGTGAGACACACCTTGGACGACTTTGCAAGGGCCGTCAAGCTTTCCCTGAACTCCTCCAACTCATCCCACTGCTTCTCAGGAACGACAACGAAGAGCGGGAATTGCTTTCCTGGCTTGAATTTCAGTGCACCTTTCTTGCCCACAACGAGGCACTCGCTGTAGAAATGTCCGGGACTGTCGGAGGCCATTTGCGTTTGCGCAGCAAGGTTCAGCCACCGCTTGTCTCGCACGATGAACTCGGCCTCGTGCCAGGGGAACTCCGGGCAATAGGCTTTGATAAGAGGTACCAGGGTTGCTAGCGCAACCTCCATGAGGTCTTCAGCATCGATGTCCTTCAAGCCTTCACGAATGCACTGTAGCATATAGTTAATCAGTGTCGATAGTTTAGTGAAGCTAAATACGGACTTACCCCAAAATTATTGAGCCGTGTGTTTTTCCTGCTGGCGCTCGACTCATAAACAGCTGTGATGTCGAGTGCGTAAGTCTCGGCAGGAGGCACTGGCTGCCGAGCATGCGCCTTCCGTGCCCATTCCCTATGTTGAGCCTGATAGTGCGAGTGTTGTGGTCCATAGCCGGCAGCGACAGTTTGAGGAGTGGGTGGAATATGGTATGCGGGATTGGAGCGAGGAGTGTCCATGGAAGAAGCCGAGTATCTTGCTGTGGGAACATGAATATCGGGTCCATGAGAACGAGAGGTGCGTGCTGATGGAACTGGCGGAGGTGCCATAGGTAAATGGGTAGAGCGCTGGGTCATCCGGGAAGATGGGATACTAGGAGGGGGCAGCATAGAAGAATAAGCAGCCACAGCAGGTGGAGTGATGGACGCTATTGAAAATGTCAGCTACACACTGCCGAACAGACCCAAAGGATGGCCTCACCTGGTGATCGTGCTGCATTGGTAGCTCTTCGGATCGCCGCAGCGAGGGAGAGAGTCTCGGCTATATGAAAGAGTTCAAAACACATGGGTTAGATACTGTGCATCCATGTCCGCATAATGCTTACCAGATTGAGTAGGCCTCACTGCTGTCGAAGCCAGCTTTGCCTGGTAGTGTGAGAGACATGGGCCACATACAAGCTTTCCCAATTGACCAGGCTTGTAGCTGGCGACGTAGTGGATAGGATCACCCTTCTTGATCTTGGGGCGTCTGCAGTCTGCGCGCCCACAGATCAAGTCTTCAGTAGCTCGTGCGTCCTCGGTAAACTGCGTGACCAGATTGGGAGGTAGAGGTTGCATAATGACGAGGAAGGGAGATGGAGATGGATGGGAGATAGTACGAGGGCGACGTTCAATGGCGTTGTAGGTCGCACGCCGTTGGATGTTGTGCCATTGGATACTGCGTCTTAAATACGGTTGGGTCCAAACCATCATGTATGTCTGCTGAGGAAATAGCATTGTTAGATATGATGTCGGAGAGAGCATGCACCACATGGCCAAGAGTCCAAGACTCACCTTGGCAAACCCAATGATTCGGCAGTGACAAAGACCAGACTGGCCCACCAGCTGGGTGAATTGCAAGACGAAGGGAAAACATTGTTACTTGGTATGTCTATCAAGGAAAAGCATGGTCAGAAATGACATCGGAGGTTGCGTTCGATGTGATGGCAGAGACAGCGTGCGCTACGCAATTGAAGCTCCCCAAGGATTCAGCGACATCGAAGACTAGTCTGACCCACCTTAACAGCACTGAGTGTTTTTTGGACTGGGTGAATCATAAGACCTGGCGAGAGTGAGGTTACTTGACATATCTATCTAGGAAAGGCGTGGTCAGAAATGACAACGAAGGTGCGCTGCGTGGACTGACCGAAGCCTCGAAAGGTGAAACATGACCAGATTGTTTGGCATGATCCATGCAGAACAGTTTGCGATTCTGAGACGCAAGAATGGCATGTGTGACTTGGAAGTTTTCCTGGAGGTATCCACCCTGAATTGCTTCGGTGTGAGGTCTTCTGCTGGTGGGAAGTTGTCGGGAACTGGTGAATGTTTTGAAGAAGGGAAGACTCACTCGGAGAAGCCTACCTGCAACTCACACCAAGGCAACGTGTGTCTTCGGAGTCAGGAAACCATGCTGGCATCGCGTTGCTAATATCATGTCCATGCAGCCGCCACGGCTTATCAACTCACTTACCATTGCTACGGTTGCCAGCGCATCGGCCAAGTACTCATGAAGAAAGTGAACCAGAACAAACCCAACCGTATGTAACATGCTGAGCTCTTCCGATCATGGACAACTGATAAAATTCTAGCTCCCCTTGAGTTGATTCAGCCCCACATCATGCGACTGTGGCAAGCTCGGCTGACAGATGAAGCCATGCTTTCAGAGCTTCACAAGGTATTCGACACAACTCAATATGGTCTCGGGTGAGTTCACAACCCTGGTGATGTGATATAGTGACCTACATAATCATCACAGACGTACCAAGTTTTGTGAGATATGCAAGTCACTTGGTCTTGTTCGTACTCGAGAGCAAGCGCACACCATTGAGAGTATTTGCCACGTCATGGCAGACTTGCGGTCTATGTACCCTCAAGCCGGAGCACATGAGATGATAAGCCATCTATTCCATAGTCATGGCATGCAGGTTTCACGGTGAGTCGATTATTGTTTAAGATGTTCGTACTGTCTGACTTGTTACAACATTTGCATAGACGTGTTGTGTGTGACTACTTTGCCATATACGAACCTGCACTTGTGAAGCAGCGCAAAGCAAACCGACTACAACGTCGCCAATTCTGGGCTGCTGGCGTAAACGACATCTGGGCAGTTGACCAGCATGATAAATGGCAACGCTTTGGGTTACGCCTACACATTGCTGTTGAACCATTTTCTGGACGCATTCTGTGGCTCAAGGTTTGGCACTCTAATCGGAACCCGCAACTAATTTTGTCATATTATCTGGCATGCGCGCGGGACTTAGGATGTATGCGCGTTTGCTTTCCTTGAATGTTGAACATCCAGCACACTTACTACTTCTCCCTCTTAGTCATTCCCATGATCACCCAGAGCGACCCTGGCACAGAGAACATTGGGATCGCCAACGCACAAACTCTGCTATGACAAATGCAAGACCCCACCTTACAAGGATTTGTCCAGCACCGGTGGATGAGAACAAAGAAGAATATCATGCCCGAGATTGCTTGGTCCCAATTCCGTCGACGCTTTGCACCCGGTTTTGAAGCCCTATTGGAGGAGGGAGTGGATGCCGATTGCTATGACTCTGACAATACGCTACAAATGTACGTGCTATCGTTACTATTCAGACAACGTTAACATCTTGTAGGATGGTTTTCCGTTGGTTGTTCATTCCCTGGATGCAGCAAGAGCTTGATAGCTACGTGCAACGCATCAACAATACTCGGAAGCGGAGTGATAAGAAGAAGGTGAGTCCATGTGTCCGGTGCTAATAACTCCCCTTGCTGAAGAACACATCTTAGATCTTACCTCACGGCATCCCAGAAATGATTCACCGCTGCGCAGAGGACTATGGAGCACTTGATTTTAAGGTACGCTAGCCATGTTCACCCATTCACCTCTAGTACTTGACATCTCCTTAGGTACTGATTTCTCAAGCAGCCCTGGATCACGTTCACAGTCTATATATTGATGGCAACCATCCTGTGTTCGACTTGGTGCCGCCTCATCTTGACGGTTTCATTGGCATGTGCTATGATGAGTTAGGTCGGCCAGTCGTTGAACGGCAGTCTATTTGGTCAATCTACTGTGCCCTTTTGGACCTTGTTAGGTTGTGCGAAGATCTTCCCCCCATTCTTGATAGTATTACGAACACACCTGAAGATGATGGTGAGCTCTCGCTCATGCCAGGCTTGGAAGACCTCCCCGAGGTTGAAGGTTACTTGGGTGGTGTCGGAAACGGTTTTGGGCTTCGTTGAGCATCTCTATTTATGTCTTGGGTTCTATTCCTAACCATTACATAGAATCAGAGCACTTAGCCGCTCTCGATGCACTCGATTTCAATGACGAACCCAACATTCCCTTAGATGCCGAGCCTGAGCTATGGGTTCCTGCATTCTCATCGGATGAAGAGGGTGATATGGATGAAGTGGAGGATGCCTTATGAATTTTACCACCTGTATTTCCGACACTCATTTCAGAATTTTGAATCACGCATTTGGCATTTTGACACTAGTAATCGCAGACTGCGCGAGAGGTGTTTGGAGTCTCACACCGACGTTTGCCAAATTCGGATTGCTGACGTGCAAAATCAATTTGAAATTGAGGCGCGAACTTCCGGCTTTCCATAGTCGCCTGGTTGTCTTAGGTAAGTTATTCATCGTTTGACCAAGGGTCGTCCCCACCTCCTTACATAACCACGTGTAGCAGTGTTACTTGTCGGCAGCCACATTGTTACTTGCATACGTGTCTCTGCCATACTGTGATGCTATAATTGATATAGCCAAAGCTACAATTTATACCATGACACCCTTCAATGTGTATTGTCCAGGCCAAGTAAGTTCAAGATCACCCATGTAGCTTTCTATCATCCTACTTCTTCTCTTGCTTGCCCTCCTTTGCTCGTGCGGATTGACCAACGCGTCTTTCGCTCATAGCACCACCACCGCCCAAGATAACCATTCAAGAATGGCTGAACGAGCATGCACGCGAACACAACACAATTGATCCCATCATCGGGACATCATCTCCTCAGCTTGCCTCAACTTACGCACCCATTAGGTATCTTCTCGGAAGGCTCCGAGAGCAAAAGGTTTGTTCGGATCATGTGGCTTGTCTCAAGTTCCTGATATTTCGCTAGATGCCTTTAGAGCGCTATTTTCCAAAGTTCTCCGGCAGTCGTGCTTTCAACTGCATTCTCTGGAGGTTTATGCAGACTGATCGTGGACGCCCAGTAGGTCCCAAGCCTTTTCCCATCCGCCCCGCAGCAGACATTACCGACCAGTCTCACACAGGCAACTGACATATATGACATTTTGTTATCTTTTTACCAGCAAAGGAAATATTCTACAGAATACGTTAAAAGAATCAGGCGTTCTGTAACCATCCTCATTATCTTTCTTCCTTTCCATCCTCGATTTCATTGTCGTCCTGCTATCTATTGGTAAGAACATTGTTCCTCACCAACATCATCAACTCCTTCACACAATCATCCCCTTTTCGACACGTTGCATTATCTCCTTGGATATTTTGTTATTCCACTTAGTATGCAACACATGATTAGCCTAATCCCTCACTCTACTGCAGCTGCACAATCACATATTTTCGTCATCGGCCGACTACATGTTCTCATCTCTTTGAGTCTATCATTTTCCCCCACTCTCTCCATCCCCGATCTACACCAGAGGGAGTTGTTGATGGTGTTTGTATCGTGAGTACCACATTCGTAAACTTTTACCAACTCACCCATCCTCAAAGCTGAGCCAGACTGCGGCATTTCCGATCTCTCATCCGTCCATATCACATGTGAGGTTACCAGACTGCTTCGGCATGGATTGACTGCCATGAAGGTCATTTATTTTCTTGATTTCTTTCCTTATCATTTCTCTCAGAATGGTGCAAGGAAGTGGTCGGTATTTTTCAGCTGGAGTGAGCCGCATCGCTGGATGTGTCGTCGCAGGACAGATTGAAGAAGAGCCAAGCTGAGATGCTTTGTTCACAAGTCCACTTGATACATGCGCTTGAAGCCACTGCGTTCCCACTCCCTCACTTTCTCGCTCAGGTCGCTCATCGGTGACGTGAACATGTAGTTGGGGGCGAGGGGTCACCTTTTCCTCTGTTTCATTCCTTGGCCACCATTTCATCATGCTCATTCTCTTCGGTCACCGCTGAGGGACCCCTCGGCCCTACGCCGGAAATGACCCGCTGACCAATGACCTTCAGGTTCTACATCAGAACAGAAGATCATCCTCTTGCCTGTTCATTGTCATGGCTTGCTGATCTGCCTACGGCCGTTCATTAAGCTCATCTTCGGTCATGGGATTCTGGATGCCTGGTCTATTTTGCAGTGGACAGAGCTTGGGTCTGGAAGGATGGTCTTCTGCATCCTCCATCGATCGCATTTGCAAGGAAGACTTCATTGCGCATCACAGGTAAGGTTTGTGTATAGTAATTGCCGCACCAGCGAACATCTAGGATAATAACATTGAGCAGTGCGAGTAGCCAGACCGGGTGGTACTTCAGCGTCTTGATGGGTGGCCCCGATCCTCTAGATTTTAAGGGCGGCACTATCATAACAAGGTCAGTATTTTCACCTCGTTAACTATCATTACTTACTAGCTGACACCGGCAGTTTTCACATTGGCAAAATGAGTGATGGTCATGACTTCTCTGATCATCTGTTGTTTATATCGACATCGACACAGCAATGATAGCAGCTAATGGGGAATTTAGGGGAAAGGTATTCAGCAAGCATATACGACACACTAGTGGTGTGAACTAATGTTGATCGTCTGTAGGAGATACATCACTGTCGGCCGTGCGGCAGCTTAGCACGTGAGCGTGGATGTTGGTGAAAAGAATGGCCACCCTGCTGATGGAGGGGATAATGATAAAGCAAGGGAGGCGAGGGACAACATTGATGCACAAGAGGATGATGAAGAGAGAAGTGATGAAGGGAATGATGATCACCGGAAGGGTGATGGTGCCGACCCTACCAATGTTGACAAGAACTTGGGATTGGTGATGGTAGGAGTTGATGGCGAGCGGAAGAGCTGCTGTTCAGCAGGAATTTATATCCCTTCCCATCAGTACTAGTTATGCCTGCGCTCACCTCCTGTTTTACAACACTGTTTACCACATGTCTTGGATCACCATCTACTGCATGTCTGACAACTTATGTAATCCTATTCATTTCCCCATTCCACTATGTTGCCTGCTACACGGCTTGCAAGCTTGACTGCTTTGTACAGCAGCATAAGATGGTCTTCTTGCAACACCAGTGACTCTGCATTCTGTGTCCACAAGTAAGGTGTTCCGCTAGTTGGAACAAAAAGGATGAAAGGAAATTGGAAAGAAGACAAAGAAACGGAGTTCTGCTGTCTGGAAGAGCGGAAGGTCAGTGAGCGGAATGAACAGGAAGTCATACTTGGTGAGAACCGCTGAGTGACAATACATCAATCATATGGGAGGAGTCGGAAAGACATTGGATGGGAACGGTCCCATCGTGAGGAGAGAATAAGTCTGAAGTAAAGAAAAGAAAAATAGATGTGCCACAAATAAAACCGTAACATTAGCCCCTCTCTAAGGCTCGAAGTTCCACCTTTGACTTTAAGATCCTTCACTCATCTCCACAATTGACCTCATAGTCGGTGAGATCGTATGAATCCTTGATCGAGGGTTTCTCCCAGCAGAACTCTGGTGTGTGCCCTTGGTGACCACAGTGTAGGCAAGTATAGAAGGGGCAATCTTTTTGTGCATGGCCTGGCACTGTTTTGCGACAGACGGGGCAAGTATACTTGGGGCAGTCTGGTCATATATGGTCCATGCCCCTACAAACGAAGCATCAGGTGCGATGGATGTAGGGAGATGAGATACGAGGGGTGGGGGTGTGGTCAACATCGATGGGGTTGGTCAAGGACCCAGGGGGTGAGGTTGATACCGGAGCCACCATTTTACCTTTGTCTCCTTGTTTGCCCTTGTGAACTTTCTCTCACTGGCTTTGGAGGATCGAGTGGGAGAGGGAGAGGGACGGTGGGCAAGGGGGATTGAGTCCAAGATTCAATCCACAAGTCCCCCATTAGCAAAGGGGTTCTCTCCATCAGCTCCAGGGCGAACTCCCGGATGATCTGAAGAGGGTGCAGATAATAGGGGCAATGATGATGAAAGGGAGTTTGTTGAGGGCCGCAATAACTCCAAAGCATTGGAGAGTGTTGAATACGTAGTGCTGGGCTTCAGCGATGGTGGTGTCCATGAGGACGTGTCTGGGGTTGGGCTCAAGTACATCTCCCATAGTGATTTCATGGACTTGCTTGATGGTATGAAGAGATTGGGTGACAGCGATGAGGGTATCAAGGGGGCCACCATGCACAAAGGTGTCATCTCATTTAAGATATCTGTGGATGACGGGGTTGGCAAGGAGGGTGCTAAGGGCCATCTGGCGATGTTCGGGGAGGGAAGTGGTGGAGACAAAGGGGGGTGTCGATTGGGAGGTCATTGATGGTGGCATACATGTTTTTGGTGAAAAGATGGGGATGAGGGAAAGCCTGCCACCAGATGGTGTGCCTTATAGCTTTTCCCAGTATTTGTTACGCTTACCGTGACGACTGGAGTAAACACAGTCGTAGAGAGCGAGATAAAGAAGAAGCAGTGTTCCTGTTTGATAATCACCGACTTAAGCGGAGCGAAGTCGTTGGTGTCGTACTCAACCCTAAAGGAAGGGTCCTCTTGTAATGACGCGAAGTCCTAGTTCTTCACAAGAGAAACAGAAAGAAACATGAGCAAGAAGATGGAGTCTTCGAGCAAGTGGAACTCCAGTAAACGTGGTATGAATTGCGTAGAACTAGATTGGGTTTTACAAGTACAAGACTCCAGTATTTATACGATGTAAAGTCTAGCATGGACCATTGGGTCCCCATAGGAAAGTTAAAGGTTCTGCTGAGTCGGATTAGAATGGAAGAAAAGGAATCGGGAGAGAAATGGAGTGCTGCTGTCCAGAAGAGCGGAATATCATCGAGCGGGACAGAACGGGTGTCATACTCGGGAAGAAATGCTGAGTGACAATACAACATCGTATGGGATAAATCGGAAAACATCGGATAGGGCGGTCCCTATCATGAGGAGTAAAAGAGTTCAAGAGATAGAAAAAGAAGAATAAATGCGCCATGCATAAAACTGTAACAGTATTAGTCCTGAATGGTTACTTCTTATTAACGAAGTTGCGAGGTACTCCGCTTTCTCTACTACCGAGGGATAGTAGGAGTTACCACAAGAGCATAGTAACTGAAGAGGATATGATTCAGTGGGAGCTACTCACTGAAGTAGGATGAGAGGGTGCAAGCTTAGGTGGGTGCTGAGTAGAGCAGTAGAACAGAGAATGGGGATTCAAGTTCTAATGAGAGCTACTAAGGAAGCTCTCCTTAAGTAGTGTCTAGCTACTCACACTGCCTCTACTAAGTATAGTAGGAATAAACATAGGTAGACAAAAGGACGTCATAAAGAATGAATGAGTCAATGAGAAAAGGATTGATAATCCTAAACATATCTACCAATAGCAGTAAATGCTCTTTGATGTGATGAGTAAGAGATGAGTAAATGTGATAGTGTAATTGAAATAATAGTCCGAGACCATCATGTGATGTGGTCTAGAATCTGGGTCATGAATAGAATGAAACTAAAGATAGAAAACCCAGATTTCAACACTTATCTCCCAATTAGTCCTAGTATTCCTGAATTAGTTCAGTGGAGTGCTGCAGATTCTGTGTTGATTCCCACATGTTTTCCGCAGCAGAGTAGCCCTTCCATTTGATCAGATATGATCATTGGGCGGGTGACCCTTGGTGTGCCAGTATATTCTCGACTTCCCATTCCTCTTCTCCTTCTATAATATCCGGTGGTTCCAGGAGGAAGTTTTCTCCATGTTCCTCCATTTCTTTGTATGGTGATAATAGGGAGGCATGGAAGATGTCGTGAATTCACCAGGTTGGGGGGAGTCTAAGCCAATAAGAGATTGGGGAGAGTACTTGAGTGATTTCAAAAGGTCCTTTCCGTTGAGGGGCAAGCTTCCGGGTGGGGTATCTTAGTTTGAGGTTTCAAGAGTCTAGCCATACTTTTGTCCAACCTTCCATGGGACGAATTTCGTCATGATTCGTTCGGCCATGTATTGCCTGGCTTTGTTGTGTGCAGTGATGGCTTCTTCTTGGGCTTTTTCTAGGGAGTTCATTTGTTGTTCCAAAGCAGGTAAACAGGTTTTCCTGAGGGGGGGGGTAAGAGCAGGGTTTGTAACCCATCATTAGGAAGAACGGTGTTTGTTTAGTGACGGAATGGCATGCGGAGTTATGATGATATTCGGCAGCAGTAAGAAGATCCATCCATTTCTGTGGGACTCCATTGCAGAAGATCTGTAGGTACGTTTCTAATTCCTGGTTGACTCTTTCAGTTTCTCCATCAGTCTGGGTGGTATGTGGTGGAAAGGGTGATGTCGTAATGGAGGAGTCTAGCAAGCTTGATAGTAAAGGGAGAGGTGAATTGGGGGCCTTGGTGTGAGATTACTTTGTCATGCAGGCCGAAGCATTTGAAAACGGAAGTGAAAAAGAGCTTGGCCACTCTGGTGGCATCGATATTTTTTGTGCAAGGTTCGAAAATGACCCCCTTACTAAGCCCATGGTCTACCACGACCATGACAGAACCAAAGCCGTTGCTGGTGGGAAGTCCGGTGATAAGATCAATGGACACCTGTTGGAACGGTTGGGTGGCGGTGGAAGCAATAGGTGAAAGAGTGGGGACAGTAGGGTGAGTTTGAACCTTGTTGGCTTGACAGGTGGCGCAGCCAGAGATATATCAGCGAACAAATGTTGTCATTCCTGGCCACCAGTGGTCCTTTTCCAAGGAGGCAATGGTGCGGAAATAACTGTTGTGTCCGCTGAGTGGGGAGGAATGGCATTCTTCCACTAGCTGACAGCAAAGGAGGATGTCTGATACATATGCGTGTCCTTTGTAGTAAAGAATGCCGTCAGTGTAAGCCCAGTCCATAGGATTATTGAATCGTGTAGGCAGGACCTTGTCATGGTCCGTGCTGAGAAGTTTTAATTGTTCAAGGACTAGGGGATCCAATGGGGTGGATGTGAGGAGTTTTGATCGTAATTCGGCATTGATAGTCCGAATAAAGAGTTGTTCTGGAAGAAGCACCTTCTCTGTGTTGTCAGACTCCATAATGACCCCTTTGGGTCGAGATAACGCATCGGCCGGGCCCATTTGGGATCCTGGGCAGTGTTGGAAGGCCAGGTTGTATTCTTGAAGGAAGAGTTGCCATCTGGCGTGGCGACGTGACAAATTCTGTGGTTGTCAAAAGTAGGTAAGGTTTTTGTGGTCCATTAGGACAGTAATCACATGCTCAGTGCCTGTGAGATAGTGTCTCCATTCTTCTAGGGCGTGGATAACAGCAAGGAGTTCCCTGTCATAGATG
>JBBPRC010000032.1:0-14823 GCA_038092835.1 Boletus pseudoseparans
AAGTCATTGGCCCAGGACTTATGTGTTGTGCTCTTGCCAAGTTATGGACTTCATATTTCGGAGAAAGAGAGAGTAGAGGGGAAGACTCGGGGGACTTCGAGAAGGAGTTAGGGGATCATTTTAGTCGATATTAGAACTAAGGGTTTGGAGTACAGGAGTACAGAGACTAAATACTCTGAGAACTGAATTGCTACACTAATGAGTCTTTGTAAGTATCTCAGGAGTTGGGAGTAGCAAAGCCGGAGCTGTGCTCGGAGTTGCACATAGCTGGAGTGGTGCAAATAAGTGAGGCACAGGTATGGGAGTATAGTAATACTCTGATTAAGGAGTAATGTAAAGGTGGAGTAAGAGGAGGTCCAAGGGAGGTGCATCGGAGTTTGCATCGGAGTTAAGGAGTGGTGCATCAGAGTTGAGAAGTTATGCACCGGAGTTCTGCATTGGAGTTGAGGAGTTATCAGGTGACCATCAGAGTTACAGGAGTAACCATTGGAGGTCCGGAGTTGAGGGGATTGGACTGGAGTTTGACTAGAGGTCATTGGAAATGACCTGGTGGGGCATGGATATGATAGTACCAGTAACAGCAAGCTGGTTCTACGCAATCTATACTGCATTAACTGGTGTTCCACAAGCTCAAAGCTTTTTGTCTTCTCGCTCATGTCCTTTCTTTCTCCTTAGTGAAGAACTAGGACTTTGCATCACCACAAGAGGACCCCTCTGTTTATAAGGGTTGAGTGCAACACTGATGACTTCGCTCCACTTAAGTCTTTGGCCATCAAATAGGTGCCTAACTATCGTTCTTGTTCTTCCTCCACAACTGTGTTAACTTCAGTTGTCACAGTAAGTGTAACAATTTGATTATCTGTGAGGATTGGAACACTTCTTCTAGTGCAAGTTTGGTGTGAGCAACATCAACAAAGTAAGTAATGTCATGTTTGTGTGCACAATCACATTCAAATATATATTGTTACAATCAGATATATGCTCAACTGATGACCATTTGTTAGACGAAGATGGCTGGCCTTCAAGAATGGATACAGTCAGCCAAAGATCATGACTTTGATGCCAAGCATTTGATGAACTCCATCATTACAAAAACCATCTCATCCACTATATCAAACTCCAAAAAGAGAGTCCATAATGATTCTGACATCATCACTGACAGTGCACACATGCTGCTGGGGCATTCTGATTCCCATCTCCAGCTCACTAAAGCCAAGAACTATGATGATCTCTCTGATGAGCAGGAATGCTATATTGCATTTATTTGTTCTAGCAGCCCTTGCTTGCACAAGTTTCCCTTGGTTGAACAACCAAGTGATCAAAAAACAGACAACTATACAAAGCAAGCTTTGTGAGACATATATGAAAAGCATGCTGAGACAAATGGCTATTTTGAAAACACAAGCAGGATGGGATGTACATTCTTGGCTGCAAGGAATACTTGAAGAGGCAATGTCAACCATCAATATGGATGAGGACTGGATATGGATGGATGGTTTCAATAGCCAACCTGAGTCTGACCTGCCATTGGATCAGCACTTCAGTCCATTGGAGATTGATGCTGATGAAATGGTTGGCAACCAGAATGCTCAACTACAAAGATATCTTGCCATTTGTCAAGCATATCATCAGAAGATGAGACAGGTGGTAAAACTTATCATGTCTAAAAATCTACATAGGTCTTGGTCTTGGGGACAAGGGTATTCCATTGATTAGCAACAAATTACAAGACTTGTTTGATGTAAGTCCATTATCTATTTTGCTGCTTTTCATCTGATGAACATTATTCTCAGAACCTCATGGTAGTTTCTGAGGTGGCAGTACATCAGTGTTAAGTCCAGATCCTGCAAGCTAAGTCTAGATGGAGGTCTGAGGCTAAATAGAGAAAGGCGGTGGAGGCCTGATGGAGTTGTTGGCGGAGGTGTGAAATGGAGGTCGGAGCAGGGCTTTGGCACAAGACATGTATGTCATGGCCTTGCCAATCCTGTGTCCTGGTATTTGAGAGGAGTAAGAGAAGAGGGCGAAAGAGAGCAAGGAGGACTGAGATGTGAGGAGAGGGAAACTAAATCGATATTCAAACAGAGGGTACTAGGATACAAAGTAAGGAGCTTATATACTGAGGTCTGGAGTAAGTCTGGACTGGAGCTGTGAAGGTGCATAGAATATAGGTGATGAATGAATGGGTGGTGTGACATAGCCAGACATAGTAGAATGACAGCAGGAGAGAATATAAGCCAATGGGTTGCAAGGTATGGACAGGATGAAATGAAATGAACTAATACATACAAATGGGGATAGAAAGTCCAGCCAGAGTTACAACTCCGGCGCAAAGTCTGTGGAATAAAAATGACTTCTCAAAATCTGCGAAGGTAAGTCCAACTGGAGATGTTCGGAGTTGATAGCTATGACTGAAATTAGGGATGTGACAATCAGACACAGAATCCCACTCAACCCTTCAAATTTTCAACAGTTAACTGGGAGGAGTTGCATGACATATATCCAATCCAGCTGCCAGAGATGAAGACTACACAGGAGAGCAAAGAATGGAGTGGTGCACATAAGGGCACAATGCTTGCACATGCCAAGAATCTACCTACTTACAAGAACAGTGGGGATAATCTTTGGCTCAAAGAGTATGCATTGGAGAAAGAAGCCAAGAACTTGGCAATCAAGAGGAAAAATGAGCACAAGCAGATGAAGGTGTTCACATCCAGAGCTGAGGAAAATGCTACATGGGTCAAGGCTCAAAGAGCATGCAGAAAAGGTAAAGACAACTTGTAAAGTTCCAGAGGGCAGCTTCACTCCTGGTGAAGCAATAAGATGATGCCAAACACTTTTACCATCATAGAGGTGAGAAGTGGTGTGAGCTACTACAGATTGTTCCAATTCAGTAACTCCCATGAGCAGGTACACTTGTGGGAAGACCATTGAGCATGCCACAAGGCTCAGCAAGAAGTGACTTGTGTATTCCTGCAAGATATCCTATCTCTTGCATATATGTGATGCCATACACATCTGTTAGGTCATCCAACATGAGAAACAGTAGACAAAGCCAATAATCTATATGAATAAATCTATAGGCAAATTAAATCATTATGAGCCACATCAGAGATCAAATACATCTGCAATATTGGTTATGAACTTATTGAAGATCTCCAGCCTGTGAAGCAAGTCTTCCAGTGTAGTTTTGTGTGTCTCTAGAATATTGATGATCTTTGTAACATCATTGACTGCTCACATGAGTGGGTTGATGATGCGTCGGTTGTGCATGTTGACCATTTTGTTTGCCATACCAATGGTGTCCCTAGCTTGAAGTTCATTTGCACAGTTTCCCTGGGTGTCTGAGCCACCAATTTCAACTTGATTTAGAGATTAGATCTGTGGGCAACTGTCAAAAGCCAGATCCTTCACCTCAAGTGTGATGAAAGGAAGTCTGAAGGGGTCCAGAGTTGGCCAGAGGTTGGCTGGAGTTGGCTTGAGTTGATAGGAGTTTGCTTGGGAGAGGGATATATATGATAGTATCCCCCCCTTAAGGCTGAGCCCTTGAGGCCATTGAGTCTTAACAGAAAAGAATCCAGAGTGATCCATCAGGAGGTGTGAGATCTGAAGGATAATGTGATGGGATCAAAGATCAAGAGACAGAACAGAGGCCCAAGTTGTGACCAAGCATGTGTTGGAGATGTTAGAGATTGGAGTTGAAGGAGGTATATGTAAAGGCATGAATAGAGGGAAAACTCTGACAGAGATCTTCAATAGCACAGAGAGATGACTGGAATGTCAATGGAAATGTGAATGGCATGCAGGGAGTGCATAATGGAGGTCACAGATCAAAGGTCAAATTGGGGATGCTTCAGAGCAAAGTGTAAAAATGTTGGAGTAGCATCTGAGTTTGGCAAGCATTTCAGAGTTTGGGAGTAGTCAATAATGGGTCTGGAAGTTGACCTGGAATTGGCTCAGAGCAGATGTGAATGGCTGCAGTTGGACTGGAGGGAGGCAACTGACTAGAAACACCTTAATGGAGTATGGATCAGGTTTTGACAATGTCCAAGAGGGTATTACATACATGCCAAAAGACATGTGTGATCATTGCAGAAGTCATCCAAGGCATGAAAAATGTAAGATGGGGGTTTCAAGCCTAAAAAGGTGGAGTTGCATTAGAGTTATGTACTGTAGGAGATTACAGTTGATGAGGGGATCAAGGGACATGTAGGACCAAGGCCCAAGATGAACAAAGGTGCAGAGGTGCAAATCCAGAGGGAAAAAGCAAACAGCAAAGGTGGATTGCTTGATGTCAGATATCTCAGGAACCTAGCTAAGGAGGGTTAAAGTGTGCATCTGGAAATACAAAGGTGGGTCCTGATGTGGGTGCAATAATTATGAGTGGTCCTTATGGGGAGGCTTCCCAATACTAACTGAAAGATGGAAACCATGGAGTTGGAAACAAAGTTCTGGAGGAGGTGGTCCAAGAGGAGGGCTGCAGGGCAGAGGGAACTGTCAAGAGATTGAAAAGAAAAGCCATAATGGAGGAGGTGAAGCACCAAATTAGAGTTTCTAAAATGATCTTTAGAGAAGACAGAGGTCTGGGAGGTCAGCAGCAGAGGTTCTTAATGATAGAAGGGACCAGAATATCAGATCTTTGAAGGTCCAAAAGTCCTGAAAGGAGTGATTGGGTGAATCATGGCTATATTTTACAGTAGAAAATGGATGCAGAACAAAGAATAGAACTGCTGAAGTGCAACTTCATCTTACTAGTTCCAAGGAGTATTTAGAGAACTTGCAAGAAGGTATGTAGTTGGGGAAATGATTGGAAACAGACAACAGAGAGTTGTAGAAACATATGAAGGAAAGAGAATATCTTCATTCTACTATTGCATCCAAGGAGGTGAGTATGTTCAAAAGGTGATCAATAAAGCAAAACATTGGAGATCATTGGACTTGTGGAGTGAGATTGAAGGTGAAGGAGAGGGTTGAGTAGGGGCAGAACAAACACCCTATTCTCATAGAGCAAAACATTGAAGATCCAAGTTCAGAGAGGGTGTGGAGGATTTGGGAGCATCACATTATCCAAGGGCAGGAGCACAGAAGTGGACAGAGGAGATGGACCACAGGCTTATGGGGAATTAATAGAAATATTGCTACTCAACAGAGATGATAACTGAGATCTTAGGTTTGGAGATGGTACTGAAGTGTCAAAGTCAGCAGAGCTGATTTCAGACTGGGGTTGATATTTGGCTTGCATGAGTGTAGAGAAGGTTGCTACTAATACCTGAGAGCTAGCAGAGTTTGCCCCAGAGTTGATAAATTTGTCAAAGACAATCAATAGAGAGGATGTGTGAAATACATGCTAGGAGATGATGATGCAGGTTGGGGAGCAAAATTCCAGTGATACTATAAGTCCTATGGAGATGGATTGGAGTTTGTGGTTGGAAGAGATTTGATTCATCAGAGTCTGGGTGGTTGGAGTTAGGTCGGGGTTGATCAGAGATGGCCAAATTCTTAAGGATGAAGGCCCATTGAAGGTCCTAGACTAGGTATCACACTCAGATCTATTGAGGCAGGGACAAGGCATGGAGTGAAGTTGACAAAGAAGGAGGAAGTCCATTTGATAAGGTGATGACCTAAGCAGAGCAAGGTTCTCATCCTTATGCAGAAGGATACAATGACAAGTACTTGAGGTGAGAAATGAGGCCAAGGGAACCCGAGTTGAAGGATCACCAGTAAAGTGATGGTATTGACATGTGCTCAAGGGACAAGAGGCTGTCATATGTGGTGGATAAAGGAGGCATAAAGTGCCAGACATAATCATAGTTATACCATGTGTAGAACTTGCTTAGAGTTACATCTGGTACCATAAACAGATAGGGAGTCCCATGTAGCTGTACCATGGCTGTGCTGGCAGTGCAGAGTCATGGAAAATCATACTCCTATGTTCAACTAGGAGTTGGAGTTGGGTGATGGAGGAAAGGCGACACATTCTATGAGATTGGCTAAGGAGGTGCCATCTGTTTTCAGGGTGGGTTCTAATAGACTATCTGTGACTGACATGTCTAGAGCACAACAAGGGTGGGCCATGAGCAAGAGCATGGCTACTCCAGTGGTATTCATCAATATGGATGATGATAGGGTACAAATACTCCTATGAGGGGTGTTCCTAGAATGCTAGGGGTGAAGATGTCTGCCAACACCTTCAAGGTAACAGTCTCTCTGTCCAATAAGAAAGATTTGAAGAAAATGAAAATAGTTCCCAGTAGGTGGTCCCCTGTATATCTATAACACTAGATGGAGTGATTCTTCACACAGTAATTCAGAATGCATTTATGTAGTAGACTACATTAAGACACTAATTCAAACACATGATGATCTGCAAACCAGTTAATGTAGAAACCATGTTAAATGTCCAATGAATTGTGATACAACATGAAGTCAGGAATGCAATGTGAACAAAATATAGAAAGAAGATGAATGCTGCAGACAATACTATCCAATAGGATTATGAAAAGATTATGATGTCCATCATCAAAGGATGAAAAGGGGAGACCATCAACATTCCTGTGAGATCATCTGGCTGATCATGAGCATGGTCAAACCAATGAACAAGGGCAACCTCATAACTCTGACTATCAGTGTGGGTGAAAGAGAAAAAACAAAATACACCAGCCAGTTCCATGCTCAGCATCCCATTGCAAGTGTCATCTGTGCTGACAAGGATGCAGTAATACCAGGCAGGACCACATTGCCAGGGAGTTGAGGGAGTGACACACAATAGCAAAGTGATTGATGATGGATGAGCACATGGGAAGAAAAAGGTGAGAGAGTCAGGAATGGGTGGGCTGGTGGAGAAGCAGGTGAGAAACCAACTCTAAATGACAATTAGTTGATAACCATGTACAAGGCAGTGCAAGCCAGGGTGGCAGATCCATGATGAGCTAGCTTTTTGTCTTTTTTGTCTATACCATGTAATGGCAGACTCAAAGATTTCATGAGATGAGATAAGTGCAATAAGCATGGTTAAGACATAGATTAGTAACATGTTAAATTACTGATGCAAGGCCATACAAAAGACTTCTGCTGGGACCAGTCATCTATTGAAGACTTATACCACCTTACAGACTATGAGGCCAATTGTGAAGATGACTAAAGAATGAGGGTTGAAGCTGCTACTTCAACACTAGGAAGGAGCTAATATTACAGATATACATTGGGGTACATTTATTTGTTGTTCTTTTCCTTCTTATGGAATTATTCTCTCATCACAATGGGAACTTTCTCCAATCTGGTGTGTTCCATACTCCACTTATGATGATGTACAACCACCCAGAATGCCACCTCCAAGTATGGTAACCTGTTCTATTCTGCCCAGTGATTGTTTTGCTCTTCCAAATAGCAGAATCCACTTTCTTCTGTTTTCTTCCATTCCACTAGCAGAACTCTTTATTGATATTAGCTCCTACAAGATCCAATTTTCTGTGCAGTTCCATTCATCATATAAAGACTTGAACCCTTGTACTTGAAACCCTTAAGCTAGTTCTATGCAGAATATACCACATTAACTGGTGAACCACAAGCTCAAAGTTTGTTTCCTTCTTGCTTGTCTTCCATCTTCACTCCTAGCAAAGAACTGGAACCTCACATCACTGCAAGAGGACCCTACAAAGTTGCAAGATACTCCACTTTCTCTACTACTGAGGGATAGTAGGAGTTACCACAGAAGCATAGTAACTGGAGAGGATATAATTCAGTGGGAGCTAGTCACTAAAGTTGATAGTCTAATCAGAACATTAGTCCAAGGCCATCATGTGATGTGGTCTAGAAGCTGGATTATGGATAGAACAAAACCAAAGATAGAAACCAAGATTTCAATAGACCCCTCTATTCATAAGGGTTGAGTGTGACACCATCACCTTTGCTCTGCTTAAGTCTTTGGTCTATCCAGGCATCCACTATTGTTCTACACTCACTCTCTATAGTTGAGTTAACTCCAATTGAAGTGATTGTATGTAGATGTTCCAGTGTCAATGATTTGACAATTAAGTTTGGTTTCTAATGAATAACTGCTTATTGTTGTGACTAACTTTACTAGGGCATTGGCTCGCAGTAAGCATAACACTCTCACCCCGAATCCTTAACCCTAGTCTGGGCTACACTCATGACAAGTGTAACAGATGGTATTCACTTTCAGAACTTTTGTTGCTTGCAGCATGCAGACAAGCCACTTCAATGGCACCAGGTAATACATCTTCTACATTGCCTTCATACAAATGTTCAATATGATCAAAATCTACAACAACATCCTCAGAATACCATGGATTTTGTACTACCAAAAAAGTTGACAACAATCTAACAATATCTTTGTTCACCAAAATAGGTCCTGGGGTGTCCAACATTCAAATGCATTGCTTTACTGGCATTGGAAACAAACAATGCACAAAACACTTCACAAACTCCTTCTCTACTGGGAGGAATAACATTTTGCAATTTAATCGTGTCCTGTGGCAAGATTGCCACATTGCCTCAAATTATATCCTTGACATGTGTCTTCAGAACCTTTAACTCTGTGATTAAACAAATAAGTTATTCTAGTTGCACAAGCTCTCACTACCAACATTCAATCAAATATTGATGCATCTCAGAATGCTCAAGAAATATCGGGCACCAATTCTGCAAGTGCATAATATTGGTTGTTTGAAATGGCATCAATAGGCTGCTCTCCTTTACAAAGACTTTTCTGACAGGTTACACAGACATCCACAATGGACACACTTTCACAATCATGCAACCCCTTTGGATAGAGTATTGCTTGATCATACACCTTCAGATTGTAAGTCATTGGCAGGACTTCCTCCGGAAGAGAGTGGTTCCATAACAAAGTGATATTGATAGTCTTCAAATCTAACTCATGTAGTTCCTTTCTTTGAAATCTCTGAGCACAAACTACACAAACTCCAAATGTGCAATAATCAGGATGCATTTGCAATTGCCAGTCACAAATCAAATCATGTGTGAACTGTTCCAAAGGAAAGAAAGGGAAAATCTCATCATTAGAAGCCACAACATCCATAGATTGTGCAGTAGTTGTACTTGAACACAGAACATTATCACTCAATTCAGTTATTGCACATCTGCTCACACTACTATTGTCCACAATGGTTTGTTCAGAAGAAATGGTAACATTGCAACTAAATTCAAAAATTGTCACACAAGTACTATCACATATGTGAGAAGACAGAATATTCACTGATACTCGATGACAGTGTGAAGAACTACACAGAATTCATTGTGCATCCACAACCATTTGTGAGAGTAGAGAGGGATGAGCAGTGATACAACCTAGTGTACTGTGAGCCAGCAGGCCCAGCTGAGTACCATCCAGGATATGAAGAGGTCAAGCATGGACATGAGAGACCGAGGTGGAGTCTTGAGGGTACAAGCACAAGCTGTTACGCTTACCATGACAGCTGGAGTTAACACAGCTGTAGAGGGCGAAACAAAGAGGAAGCAATGTTCTATTTGATAGTCGTCAACTTAAGCTGAGCAAAGTCAACAATGTCACACTCAACCCAAAGATAGGGTCCTCTTGTGTCGACGCGAAGTCCTAGTTCTTTGCAAGAGAAAGGAGGAGAGAGACACGAGCTTGAAGAAGGGGCTTTGAGCTAGTGGAACTCCAGCTAAACGCAGTATGAATTGCATAGAACTAGATTGGGTTTTACAAGTACAAGACTCGAGTGTTTATACGATGCAGGATCTAGCACGGACCATCGGGTCCTGTAGGGAAGGTAAGTATTCCGCTAGTCGGAACAAAATTGAAGAAGAAGAATCAGAAGGGAAATGGAATCCCGCTGTCCGGAAGAGCGGAATATCAGTGAGTGGGAGAGAATGGGTGTCATACTCGGGAGAAGTTGCTGAGTGACAATACAGCATCGTATGGGATAAATTGGAAGACATCGGATAGGAGCAGTCCCTATTGTGAGGAGTAAAAGAGTTCAAGGGTTAAGGAAGAAAAATAAATGTGCCAATCACAAAACTGTAACACAAGCTAATGCCTTGCAGAGCCAGAAGAGGAGGGGTCATGAAATGGAAGCAATGTCAAGAGTGGACGAGACTCAAGAGGGATCCTTCCACCAGTATACCAGTGAGTGAGAATAGGATTGTGAGTATAAGGGCAATGAGAGTTGCAGTATGAATACAGGCAGGTATTCTGACATAGAACTAGCTTAGAGCTACAACCAAACAAGTGTAACTCTATATATACTGTAGGCTGATGGTGCACGGACCATCAGGGCAAAGGGTGATCCATGAAGGATCAAATAGGCTTTCCCTAACAGGAAGGAACAAAAGGATCAAAGAGGAGTTCTGCTGTTATGAAGATTGGAAGGGGATCAATGGGATCGAAGGATCAAAAGATGAAACATGCCCTATATGGCTATAGAGTCCATTGGGCCTATATGCGATGGGAGATCAAGAATGGGATCCCATCAGGAACTAAGAAAGAATCACATGGGGGGATAAGGAGTTCCATGTGGTTGTACAGTGGCTGTAGGAATAGCCCAGGTCATGACAAGTCATACTCCTTCATTCGGCGAGGAGTGGGGTAATGAGGGGAAGACAGAATGCTCCATGGTTGTCTAGGAGCACAAGTATCCATCTTCAGGAAGAGTCTTGCTAGACCATCTATGACTGAGATGTCTAGGGGATAAAGGTTGGCCATAAGCAAGAGTATGCTTTGTGGACTGGCTTGTGAACAGGCAATCACAGTTTATCCCTTTAGAACTAATGTATCTTATAGTTAGTGAACTAATCCATATGTCACCTTATCCTGGGGTCATCTAGTTACTGTCCGAATGTACTAAAATTCCTAAGATTTGGTGTAGTGCTATTTGAGTTCAAATTTTAATGTCCATGATTTTCTATTGCTCAACACAGCTACTGTATTATAACAGAAATTGAATCCTTTGTTTCATTATCCCTTACCCACAAGTTCTGATTTTTGTGAAGTCACTCAAGCTTGGCTTGGATTTGTTCTCTTAGTTTTTTGCACTACTGGGCATGTTACAGCTAGGCAAGGCACATGCTTAGTCACAATGCATGGTCTTTGGACCAGTGGGTGAAGTAGCTCTCACGTTTCTTCCTTCTGAGCTACTTGCCTAGGTTTTGCTCCCCTTCACAGCTCACTTAAGAGCTTCATCACACCCCATTGCTTGCTCTCTCCAGCAATCACTCCTTTCAATCCTTCCTTTCTTTCCAAAATTCTTTTCCTTTCCATCACTTCATTTGCTCAGCATGGACCAAATCCAGAACCCCATGCCTAACTTTGCAGAGGAAGGGGCTTGCCCATTGTGTGAAGTGCTCATACTAGCCTTCAGCTGGCGCAAGGACCAAGCTATCCAGCACCTTGAAGCCACATGGCAGCACAACCAGGACAGTGACCTGCATGAATTGAATTCATGTGGGAATCATCAATTTCTTCCTAGAGTATAGATTTCCTTTATTTCTCTTACTCCCATTTTTTTTCCCTTAGGAAATTTATCTGCCTTTTAGTCTTCCATCTATCTTTTTTCAATTTCTCAAGAATTAAAAGAGTTATCTGCAACTAAGGTAACCTAGTAGTTCATTAGAGTTCCCCACTTTTCTAAGTGACAGAGAATTATTTCAGTCATGTGAGTGTTATGTAATCATGACTAGAGCTTCTACACAGCCACTACTAGAGTCATCAAGGCTGTGCATGACTCACACTCAGTCAATAAGACTCAAATCTAAGTCAGACATGACAGTGACTCACACTGACTCATCATGATTCACTATGACTCACTTGGACTCATCCTTACCTCACATTGACTCATTTTGATTCATTTTGATTTCCTTTGACTCACTCTCTTCTATTCTTAGCTATTGACAGTAGAACTACATAGCCACACTCTCCTGTATATAAAGAACTTCTTATGAGCTCACAAAAAGAAGATGACAAGTAGAGAGAATCAGTCCCCTCTCATCTTTTCCCTCATTTCTCCCAAGTCTAAAGTAGGCTTGCTTGATCTTAAGTCAGTAATACCTATAGAGAATTTAGCTGAGTACTACTAGCCAAGGGTAGCTAGAGACCATATAATCCCTGGACCAATGGAAAGCTTATCTGAGAGAATTTAGCAAGAAGGCTGAGTGGCTCAAAAAGGTAGGCAAGATTAGTGAATCTGAGTACCTCAAGGGATTTTGGAGAGGACTCTGGAGACAGTATCAGTGAATGGTCAAAGACTGAAAGCATGCATCAACATCAACCTATGATGTTACCAAGCCATTCAGTATAGAAGACATATCAAAGGTCATTGAAGAAAGCTTGAATTGAGGATGAATCATCTGACTCATCTGACACTGACACAGAATCTGATTATGACAATCATAATCATTCTCCAATCAGACCTCATTTCCAAGTACTAGAAAAAGGAAAAGCTCAGAAAGACAGCCAGAACCATGAATTGCATCAGGACAAGCCACAATAGATCAAGCCTGATGTAGCCCAGCAATCTGCTTCCTCCCCAAAGAAGGAGGAGACAACCAATGAGGATATGGAGGAGCTCATTGTCAAAATGTCAAAGCTTGACCCATACTCTACACTCCATGCAACACTTTTTTACAAGGCTTTGAAACTGGACAGAGACATCCTACAGCTGTTCCCTAAGCCTCAGATTGCTATGGTTCAGTCTGCGGTAAGGAATGACAAGCAGGCTCAACTAGCTTCAAACCCTTCATCATCCCAAGATCCATGAAGAGGTTATTCCAATACCTCAGAAAGACCTCAGAACTGTTACAGATCAAATCCCTCACCAATGTATCTTATGGGAGCATGCTTTGGTTGCAAAAGTTACAACCATGGCATTGAAAATTGCCCAGCCATATGTGATTTGACAGATAGGGGTGATGTTAAGCGAACTGGAAGAATTTACTCCTTACTGTCTGGAACACCCATTTGAAGGGAGCCCAATGAGAGTATAGTTGAAGTATTCTATCAAATCAAAGAATCACTAAAGCCAGTAGCCTCACACTTTGTAACAGCCAGAGATGTGCATTACAAACATGGATCAGCATACTATGTTGTACCAGATTAAGAATTGGACAATGATGGTGAACACATTGATTTCAATAGCGACAAAGTATTCAAATACATTGATGACAAGCAAGATGAGTATGAAGACGAGTATAACTCCTACTCTATTGACTACACTCCCATCCAACCATCAAATGTCTATGCTGCCGAGTGACAGGGCAAGGAAGTCCGAAATGTCTGAAGACAGGTCATGGACAGAGTTTATGTACATACCATCAGGATGGAGAAAGAAGCTGCTGACCAAAGAATGTCATAAAACTGACTGAAATAACAGAAACTTACCTCAGGAAAGGACTGAGGAGAGTCAGCAAGGAATGCTGAGCAAACAAGTCCAGAATGCACCAGGAATCAATCAGAGTGGCCCAGCGAATGTGCCAAAAGTTGTCCTGAGATGGGATGAATGACCTGTTAAAGTGGTGGATTGAGAAATCAGTAAAATGACACTAAATCAACCTTACTTACCTTGAAAGAAAGATGTCAACAGTTCCTGATGATCTCTGAGGCACTATCAGCACCCCTGAACAACTCTGTTGCTCCACAGAAAGGATGCAATGGATAGGAGACAACCTTGCCCGATGTTGAGATGGGTGGCAAGACTATAGGACAAGTAAAAGGGCAGGAAGAAAAGAGAAAAGAGGAAGGAATGCTTACCTCCTGTCAAATTTCAACTCCACCCCACTGATACTGACTTACCCAAAAAGGAAAGAATGTTGAGTCATTGTGCAAGCAAGCTTGCAATGGTGATTAAGCCACAAGAAGTGCTGACTAAGCTTCTAGGAACTCCAATCCAACTAACTGCTACTGAAATACTTGGAACCTACCAAGAATTGAATCAGATGCTCAATGAGCAACTCCAAGTCAAGCTGATCTGTGACTCACCAGCTGCACAAGTTCACCATCTTGCATCAGTTGCATGGATCCAAGACACTTTGCTTGAACTATCTATAGATATACAGGGTAGGACAATAAAAGCTGTAATACATACAGGAAGCGAAATTAATGTGATGTGCTGAGACATATGGCATGATTACATAAAGGTCCTGCTAGACATCAATGCTACCATGCAACTTAGTGATGCAAGTGGAGGCTCAAGCTCACTTCATGGACTTATATCCAATATGTCCTTTGAAATAGGAGCATTTGCGAGCTAGTTTCTGGATCTCAGATAATTGTCCTCCTGACATACTACTGGGGACCCTGGCAAATACAAAATTGAGTCACCCTGGATGAGCAAGCTGATGGAACACATTTATTATTCAAAGATGCAGACAATACTGTATATAAGCCTACATTTGAAACTATGGTTAGATCCAGATGGAATAACCCGGTGGACACAAATTTACTTACCCAATCAGATCATGACAGAAGCAAAATAGCTGACATCAACTTTGATGTGACACCAACAGCTGTCATCACTCATCTACAAGTGATTTTGGAGTCACCTTCCAAATTTGGAAGATTAGATGAGTCTTGTTACGGAAATCCACGGTTCACTGGCTATACCCCCGGACCAGACCACTTCATTCTTTTTCTTCACCTCTCCTCAACAGACAGGGACCACATTACCTCAAGACTCTGACAGAAGCCTTACCATTTACATGAGTACTCAGGGAGTACTATCACCACCATCCTTGTCGTGGGACATCCCAGGAGTCACCATACTCTCGCTTATGACCACCAACCCTTGTTCCTCCTAGACGTCTCAGTCATAAACGGTCTAGCAAGACTTG
>JBBPRC010000033.1:0-14683 GCA_038092835.1 Boletus pseudoseparans
CCTTCTGCTCTTCATGACAATGGGATTCCTTTTTGATCCTATTCTTTCCTTCCTGTTGTGGGAAGCCCGTTTGATCCTATGGATCACCCTTCGCCCTGATGGTCCGTGCACCACTCAGGATAGTATATATAGAGTTACCTTTGTTCCCTGGTAGCTCTAAGCTAGTTCTACGCCAAGATACCTGCCTGTATCCCTACTGCACTTCGGTGCCCCCTTACTCGCAATCGTATTCTTGTCTACTGGTGTACTGGTAGAGGGAACCCTCAGAGTCTCGTCCACTCTCGACTTCGCCTCTATTTCATGACCTTTGTCTTCCAGCTCTTCAAGGCATTAGTTTGCGCTTGTACCCTCAAGACTCCTCATCGGTCTTGCACGTCCGTGCTCGACCTCCTCTATCTCAAGGGACGGTACTACGCTGGGCCGGCTGGCTCGCAGTACAAGGTTGTATTACTGCTCACTTCATCTCTCTCACTCGTACGGTTGCGACTAACTTCGCTAGGGCATCGGCTCGCAGTAAGCGTAACAGGTTTAGTCCAGCAAGAATTTGACTCTGTTGTTGCTGTGGTTGTCAGTGATATGAAAAGACTTGTTCATTTGTGTAAGCATTCCAGACAAACACAACACATCTTGGACCATCCCTGCCATGAGCCATATATCACTCACTGAGATATTAAGATAGTGACTCCTTCTATTCATTGTTTTCCATTTGTTTGCAGTCTTCCACCTGCACTTAAGGCATTCTTTGATCATGGTGGGTGACTTCAACTCCAAGCTTCATCATCATGGGATAAGTAAATTTGTTAATTTCCACATTAATGTTAATAATAATCATGGAATACATACATTTTGTTTATTTCAATTCAGATTCATTTGTTCCAGATAGCTCAAGCTCCACTGCAGCTCATATGGCTGCACTGTGGAACACAGGACTGTAGTTGAAGGAGGAATCTACAAGGTTATAAACTTGATCAAAGGCTGAAGAAACACTCCAATGGAACAAAGTTGTCATTATAACAATAAATTGAATCCAATACTTTTTTACTCTCAATGCCTTGCAAGAGTGGCTCAAGGATTCAAACTGCCACCAAAATGATTCTGAAGCCCTGGGAAATGACAGCAGTAAACAGCCTTTCAAGGTGTGGTATCTGAACAGAACCATAGTTCAGATACCACCTTCATTCATCTTCCCATTACACAGCACAAGAAATATCACAGCAAGGCTGATGCACTGCAGCTCCAATGGTGGGAAATGATCATGCCTTGGTGGCTTGCCTACAAAGCATCCCAACTGTGGATGATTTTCACTGAAAGCTGACAAGAAATTCAAGATTAAACCAAAGGATCTAGCCTACTGCTTGCCTGCTCCAACATCTGCCTTTGGTGTCAATGTCAGTAAGCTCAATGATGTTATTGCCACAAACATGGGCAAATTTACATAATGGCTGGCCTGATCCAAAGGTTATCACTTACAAGGATGCAGAGGATATGGGCTTGAGTTGTGTTGGTCACAAGTTCCTGGGGTTCAACTATGTGTGGATGAAGCCAGAACACTATGGAGAACTTTGGGACTTGTTTGGAGTGACCAAACTACTTCATTCACTCTCTGGTGAAGGTGATAAGACAATCTAGAAAAAGATTGATGAAAAAATTTAGAAGATGAAGCAGGGTGGAACAAAGGTTGATAAGATCCTAATCATCAACTCATCTGGCACCATCAAGCCTTCAGAGGGTCATGCAAACTGTTATGCTTGGTGAGAGCATAGCTCAGACAGGGGTCAAGGGTTGAGGGTCAAAGGTCCTAGATGATGGATGTTGTAGGATCAAGGGTTCAAGGTATTGAATAATGAAGGGTCTGAGTACACTACTGCAGACAGTCAAGAGTCTAGAGTGAAACATCCACTCAACAAGTAGGATGAAGATTTAGTAAGATGAGGACCAAGAGAGAATAATATATCTAGGAGCCCAAGATGGGAAACAGCGAGGGGATTCCAGGGACTTATATAGTGTTACAGAGTTCTATGAATAAGCTGATGTGGAACATTGTAGAACATTGAAGAAGGGTCACATGACTATGGGTCATTATGAATAAGAATCAAGCTGTCAATAGATACTGCAGGATGGAACATTCTGGAAAGATGGGGGAGATATGACAATGTGGCAAATGAGATAAGAAGATAACAAGTTATTGGAAGGGTAAGTCATCATGAGAAAAGGAAGGATAAGTCCAGAGAAAGTAGGCAAAGAGAGAAAGAAAAGGGGAAAATGTAACACAAACACACAGATGATCATGGGGACAAGCACCATAGAAGTGGATCAACTCTTAAGTTGCTAACATGTTGTCATCTCCAATAGGTTGCAAAGAGAGTGTGGATGTTAAGACCAGGTGTTACCCCTATTGCTAACTCTGGGCCTTGGGAGTTGCAAAGTCCAATATCATGTTGATGTAGGACTTATGTGTCATAGTCATGCCCTGTGTTTTGGAGATGTGGAGTGGAGTACATCAGAGTAGATATGACTATGATTGGAGCAGAGATGATTGGGGTGAAGATCAATGGTTCAAAGATCAGAGGACAAGGACAAGAGGAAGGATAATGATCTCAGTTGATATTCAAGCTGAGAAGTACAAAGTGCAACTCCAAGCACAGCTCCAGCCTTACACTACCCATACATTCTTAACCTTAACCTCATGTACTTACAAAGATCATTTGTCAGAACTCCAAAAGTACACTGTCCAGTCCTTTAAGTATCTCAATCTCTGTACTTTGTACCTTTGGCTCAGTTAAAATATCAACTTAGTTCTCCACAACTCTGTTTGAATACAGTTGTTCCTAAAACATCACTTGATCACTCTTGACAGAACAGGGCTATCAACCATCCAATCAAATATTACCCATGATCCATATATGTTCCCCTTAGCATGAAGTCTCAGTTGGACATCATAATCCTCAATAATATAAAGAATGCAGGTAGTACAGCAGATAGATGAAACATCTGAGCCTGGCAAAACAGGAGGTGATAGAGTGATTTATTCATAAGGTGAACACCAAATGCAAAACACTCACATTAAATCCACTCACAACTAGGCACCAGGCAAAGTGATTTCATTGCCAAACCAAGGTCTCACTACATACATATGTATATTTGCATACACACTGTAATTTTACTGTCTCATCATAACCCTTCCAGTGGACAAGATACTCCAATCTGGAGCCCTTCATCCATGAATTCACAATGTACTCCACCTCATATTCATTTTTGCATCCTTTTGTAACTTCAACTGGCCTGGATGTATGAGTGGCTATCTAGGAAGTCGTTCATTGTATGATTTCAGTTGCAATATATTGATTACTGGGTGGATTCTCATGGATTTGGGCAAGCACAACTTGACTGCATTTGTCCCAATCAGCTCTGTTATGGGGTATGGCCCCAGCCATCATTTGGTCAACTTCTTGGAGGCCTGCGTCAACTGAGGATTTTTGGTGGAAAGCCAAACTTTATTGCCAATGTTATGTACAATATGATGTTAATATTTAGACTGAGGGCTACAATAGAATATCTTTGAGATTTATTTCTTACCTATCTCAAGTTCACAATCAATAGCTCATGAAGGAAAGCATTTTGGACAAATATGACTGCAAACATATCAGATGCAAATGTATATGTCAGCTAGTCAGTGACAGATATCTCAAATACTAGAAGGAGATGTACATGAGCACAATTGCAAAGGACAAACTGTTGGACATGTTCAGCTCCCAAGATGTCAAGATGAACAAATATTGGAGGAGGATCCAAGTACATTGCAGTCAGATCTTTTTGGACAATAACCTATCAGAAGCAGAACAACTTGTCATCAAACATATAGGGCACAAGATCAAATGGATTGAAAGAAGTCATGAAGACCTCTGTGATCCATGCTGCCATTTCCCAACAAGTTTCTTCTTTCAGTGATTTTGGAACTCTACACTGACAAAAAGATCAAGAACAAGGACATAATCAAGCTGGTGAGTGTGGTGGTAGTTGTGAGCATAGTAGGCATTGATGCAACACTCTATCTAGATCACACAGTGGATGGAGCCTTCTGCAAACTATGTGATCAAGCAGAGGGATACATAGCAAAGCACATGGCATGGTTGGAATGACTGTATCATAGCACTGATCTCTCACTCAAAAAATAAAGCCATGGTGAGCGCAACACATTGATATATGTATTGTGCATATGACTAATAAACTACATTGCAAACTAGTTGTTGGATCTCTCAGTTGTGCACTGTCAAGACTGGATTTTGGCCATCATGACCTGGGTCAGAAATAAGGACTTGCCACATAGTAAGATCAAGCCTCATGAAGATCTCAAGGACAAATAGTTCCAGTCAAAGCTGAATAATCACATCAAAGCATATGCCAACCAGCTTCAAGAATTAAATCCCATTCCAACTCCACCCTTTGGCCTTCATATGAAGACATATATAATGAAGATACCAAAATGATGAGTGTGCAAACAATATTCTTCAAAGCCCTCTTCCACATGCTCTGCTGCACCTGCTTCCCATGATTGAACAGTGGCATCAAGAAGATTGAAACATTGGTTAACCATGTTGCCCCATTGACTTAGAATGTTGACAGATAAAGATGTCTCCTGGCAACACAGGATGGCTGGAACATGTGCTTCATGTTGGGATCTTCCTCTATAGAACTTGTTTCAAGAAAATGACAATCTTTATCTGCTGCATAAGGATTACACTGGCTGTGCAGGAACTGCTAGTTCTGTAGAACATCCACCCACAGGTAAATATATATCTTGGAGGTTATTATATGTGTAAATACAGAGCATCACATGGCTTACTGCTATAAGAATCCACATCATGGAGTGTAAAGTTGTCATGGTCAGGGGTTCCCATTCATCCAATCTATTGTATGAGTTGGTGAATTGTTCTTGCAGATATAAGTATCTGGGAGAATTAGTCTCAAAATGGACAGTGTTAATGAAGTATTTCAGGATCAGCTGATTAAACCAAAATTGCTGCTACTGATCTCAAGATTGTTGTAAACATTGAGCAGACAACCAAGACCATGCTTCATCTGCTCTAAAATCTGCAGGGATGTTTTGAATATTCCATCATGTATCTTCCTGAGAAGGGTGTGGATTGGACACTTGTAAAAAATGAAATCTTCTATGTATACTTTGAAGCACTGGTGATACATACCCAACCTTGGTAAAAAAAAAGAATAAGTTGCAATAATCTAATAAGTGACAAATGAAAATCAAATTGTGTGAACACTTATCATAGTGAGAATGAAAGAAATTGTTTCAAGCATAATCAGAACCTCATTTAAGAGAACAGGAGGATTGAGGGAATGAAAGAATGCAGAAAACCCCAGCAGACCTAGGTGTTCACAATATGTGATAAAACATATGCTCAGATCCTAGAACCAATGTGAAGATTTAAAGAAGAGTCAACTTGTATGTGACAAAAGGCAATAAATTTACTCAGAAACTAGATGTATCACTTGACATTCCATGCCAATGAGTATATCCATAGCAATCATCCCACTGCACTAGCTCACATAGTTTGGGGATTGCTGTATCTACTGTACTGAAGACAATATGGACTGGTAGGTATAACCTTTGAGCTCTAAGAGGAGGAGGGGCAAAGAATAGTATGGATTCCAAAGTGAACCTAATCAAATATAGGCTTAACTCATGACAATCCATCACAGAAAGATGTGTGGGCTTCCAGGATGGCTATAGTCAGCCAATGATCATAAATTTGATGCTAAGTTTTTGATAAGCCCCATCATCACAAAGACCATCTTCTCCACCATAGCAAATTCCAAAAAGAGAGTTCTACACACATTCCCAGAGTTATGAAGAGTAGATGAAGGGTGCAGTCCCACAGCCTCTTACACTTCTTCGGAAGAAGGCTCACCTTGGGGACATGCCAGCAAAGGGTGCCATGGAAGTTTAGGCTTGCCAGCTAGTGCTTCTTGATCAGATGGTAGAACATTGTTCTTTGTCTTTCAGAGAAGGGTTTCTTTTCCAGAAAGCTGTACCTGCACAGGTTGTTGGAGATATTGTCCATTACATACACTCCTTTCTTAACCACTGGTTCCCTCTGAGTGATTGCCTCATATCTCCTCCAAGCCAGGTCCATCAGCTCCCCAAGGCCCTCTCATAGCTTGGTCAGAGACATTGTTTGGGTGCTCACTGTGAACAAGAAGTAGTCCTTGCTGATTGTCATCTTGGGATCCTTCCTTTCAGAGAGCATCAGCTAGGTGGTGAATTTGGACAGATCCACAACCATGTTGAAGGGACAAGGCAAGCCAAGAGCAAGCACTGAAGCATGCAAGGTTCCTAGCCATTTTGGAAGCTGATTCTGACTCTTGGTAAGGATCTAAAAAGGGAAAAATAAGTCCTACATTTCTCAAGCCATTGTCAGTCCCTCTGATAGGCCTGCACAGGCTTGGCAGGCAACCATACCTCTCCCTCAAAGCTTGGAGGAGTATAAGGTGATGATGATAATCCATGGTGTGGACCTCATGGTAAGTACCTCAATTTCAATTTCCAAAAGGCCATTTCTGAATGTCAGCTTCTGCAATGGCAACTATTTTCAGAGGGTGAAATCAAACCTAACTCAGTCATGTGCACATTCAAGTTTAATATTCACTTCTCAAGAGCATCCAAGATCATCTGGCAATGACTGCACAATGATGTGGGCTGGTCATCCTTACCTGGTTGTGTATGCTGCCCATGCTAACTCTGCATGGCAGCATATGAGCCTGAATAGCAACTTGTTTTATGGTGAATTCCACCTCAGCAATCATTCTGCAGCCTCTTTGTCCACCACTTTCTTATTCCAACCCATCTAGTTCCAGTCTTTTGGACATACCTACCACTTGCAGCCCATGAACAGATCTCACAGCCACAGTCAATGACAAGGACATAAACTGACAGCAAGCCCTCAAAGAGGCTGAACACCTTGTGACCTACAAAATACTGTCTTGTGTTGGCTGGCCAGAAATTCCAGCAAAGAACATTACTGCTAGTGTTTGGAAACAGACCTTTTAAGAGGCTTTGAGTCAAGCTTGTGAAAGTTGATGTATTGATAAGGATTTTTGTCTTGTTAATGATCATTTTCTAATCAGAACTCAGAGATTGCCTTCACTAACACTGTGGCCTCCCAGGTAAGTTGCTCATTTGAGTTATTGAAAGTTCAATGATACTAACTTTTCTCAAGTTCACTTGCCACTTAACAGAAGTGTGTGCCACACTTGCAACAGAGGCAAAAGGCCCGGCAATGGGCTCATCAAGTCACTAGTGGACTCTTTGATGGATGAGTTGATCAAAGCAGACCTAGTCCAGTTGTTCAACTGGAAAAAAGTGAGATTGTTAAATTCACAAAGGGTGACATGATGTAAGTGTTGAGTTTTCATGGGACTTTTGAAGTCAGGCTGACATCTTGTCAGTGAAAAATTGTGAACAAGAAATGGTTTGCAAGTGACCAGCTAACAGCCCTCCATAAGACCTTTTGGTATACCCACCATTATTCCCCACTTATTCACATCAACAATGCCCTAAATACAACACCCACTTTCATGTATGCCATATCAGAAACTACAGTATGTTGTCTGTAACCATTCATGGTCACTTTACATTGATTAATTACCATACAATTTTTATAGCTACAATCTACTTTACTTCATGAGATAACAATGGAGACAAGCTTTAGCACTGTCTGTCATGCCTCTGAATTCAAAAAAAATATATGAAAATCTTCACTTATACATCACACAGAAGTCTTCAATTGGCAAAAAAATCATTGCACACTCACATGCACTATACCACAGAGGACACTGAGTGTTAATCATCTATCCAATGTTTACTACCCCTAAACTACTTTCTTATCATAGGGCTATTGCTTGCAGGATGAAAAGGCTGGTCACAAGAACTAAGCAGACTGAGTTAATTTACATACCTCCTGTTACAGAGCTTCATCGTTATGAAAGCAATAGTTTTACTGCAAGCCTTGACAGCCCAGCAACCACCATAAATCAGCCAGTCTCCAGGCCATCCAACTGACATGAATGGTGTCAATCAGAGCTCAACAACAATTTCCTGCCTGTATCATTTCCACTGCCAGCTCATGATACTCAGTTGCAACTTGAAGAATCTGAGGAGCTGTTGGCTTATGGTTGCTTCATATGTTTCTGATTGCTTGGGCATTTCTTTCCCTTTCTTGACACTCTATTTCCCTTTGTGAATTGACTTTATAGGTCATTTTTCTTAAGAGTCAATTGAGGTGAACTTTTTTTTTTGACATAAAGTATATATAGCCTTAATCCTCTGTCAAGAGGATTCTATTCATAAAAATTGGCAGTGGCATTGTAGAGTTATGAGCAGAACATGATCCAGGTTATGGATCTTTTTGAAATTGTCTAATATGAATATCCTACACATCGTGCCACACAACAAATGCCACATGCAAACTAGGGAACAGTCAGTATTATTCTGCTGATGGAGTGAGATGACTTACTGCAGCTGCAGATGTAGACAAAAGGTGGATGTGAGTGGTCCCCTATACACTTGTCAACTGTTGCAGTTCACAGAATGGCAAGATGGAGGATCAGAATCAGACATTAAGGTGATAGTTATGGAAAATCAGATTCCCAAAGAGCATCCAAGATCCCTAGAAAGATGGAAGTAGTAAGAAGGTGAAATAACTAGACTCATTTAAGACCACAGTTAATGTGTTGTGGTGATGGAGAAAGTAAATCTCCCAATTTGCTTCAACAAGCATCTGTTCACAGTGTGCAATAGCTATGGCCCTGTGTTACAGTTTTACCTATGGTGCATTTATTTTTTTCTATTTTCTCCTTATTCAGACTTGTCTACTCCTCACAATGGGACAGACCCATCTGGTGTTTTCTGATTCTCCCCATACGATGATGTACTGTCACTCAGTGACTTATCCCGAGTATGACACACCATTCTGTTCTGCTCTTCCAGACAGTGGAACCCTGTTTTCCTCCTGATTCCTTTTCTTCCTTCTCGTTCCAACAGTGGAACACTTATCATTCCTATGGGACCCGATGGTCTGTGCTAGTTCCTCTCGTCGTATAAATACCCAAGCCTTGTAACTGTAATAGTAACCTAGTTCTACGCAATAACTACTACATTAACTGGAGTTCCACTAGCTCGAAGCATCCCTCTTCTCGCCAGTGTCTCCCTTCCCTTTCTCATGTGAAGAACTAGGACTTCACGTCGACACAAGAGGACCCCTCTGTTCACAAGGGTTGAGTGTGACACCAACGACTTCGCTTTGCTTAAGTCATCGGCTATCAAACAGGCGTCTTAACTATCGTTCTTCTTCTTCCTCCACAACTGTGTTAACTCCAGTTGTCATGGTAAGTGTAACACCCTGCACTGTTCATGCTGAAGTGTGTTGTCTGGGTCAACAAGTGTGGACAGATTGTAGCATTTCATGAAACCCTCTGCCTTGCTTGCCATCCTGCTATGGAACATTTAAATATATTCCATAAGCTGAAAAGTGCAGGTGTGAAACATTCACAGTTGAAGGTGTAGGCTCACATACCATCTTCTTGATGTTGTTGTCCCAGTCAGTATCTAATAAGGTGAATCAACCCAAGATCCTACCCAACTAGGAGAAAAAACAATGAACTGTGACCCATGTTGGCACATGCCTGACTGAAGCACTTTTTGGCTATTGTGGCCAATTGCTCTGCCATTGCCTTTCAACCAAGGGATTCAACGATCTCCAAGATCAGAAAGTGACAAGAGGTTGTGACATTTTTCTGTCTTCAATAGAAAGACCTCTCTTTCAGATCCTAGACTGGCTGATGAGACCTCAGAACCATGGACACTACCTTCACTCCCCTGGGTTAGCTGAGAATGATTCACCTGAAAGGAGAGGTCAGGTTAGGTAGAAGTCACATCAGAAGCATACCCATACCAGCCATTGTGAATGTGACAAACAACTGAGTGTTGGTGAACAGAGATACTACAGTCAGCAAATGGTGGCAAGAGAAGTTGGAGTGCTTACATTCTCTGAGCCAAAGGTGTCAGGATTGCCACTGTGCACCATGGTGTGTGTGTCACCAATGCCTTCAAATGGGGACCATGACCTGGAAAATAAGACATAGTCTGACTCAGAGTAAGATTATACTTTTGAGGGACTCTGAGTTCCAGGATTTGATGCTCCACAATTTATAAAGATTTGGATGAGTGTGCATGACTACCCTTGATGTGGGGGGATTTAGGGGGTGCTAGAATACATACCTATTAACTCCAATGTAGCAGAAGTTATGATCAACTTTATTGGATATTTCCACTACAGTGGTCAAGCCAGATCTTTGATTTTTGTTTGTTTTCTCCTTGGTTTTGTTTGTTGTTGTTGTTTGTTTGTTTGTTTGTTGATTGATGTTCTGATGAAGTAGGAGGATGGACTGGAGTGGGGATGTGTTACACTTACCATGACAACTGGAGTTAACACAGTTGTAAAGGAAGAGATAGAACAATAGTTGAATGCCTGTTTGATAGGTCAAAGACTTAAGCAGAGCAAAGTTGTTGATGTTGCACTCAACCCTTATGAATAGAGGGGTCCTCTTGTAGTGATGCAAAGTTCAAGTTCTTCACAAGAGCAAGAGACAAGTCACAAACAAGAAGACAAGGTCTCTGAGCATGTGGTTCACCAGTTAACACAGTATATTTGTGTAGAACTAGCTTAGAGTTACAACTATGACACTTGGCTATTTATACAACAAAAAGAAGAGCATAGACCATTGGGTCTCTAAGGAAGATCACAGTGTTCCACTATCAGAACAGGAAAGAATTGGGAGAAATGGATTTCACTGTTTGGGAAAGCAGAACAGTCAGCGAGCAGAATAAAATGGGTACCATACTTAGAGTGTAGTTTTGAGTGGCTATACATTGTTGTATGAGGCAAATGGAGAACACATCAGATAGGAGAGTAGTCCTATCATGAGGAGAAGACAAGTTTGAGTAAGAAACAAAAAGAAATCAACATGCCAGTGGGCAATTCCATAACATTAGCCTCCTTTCAGCATTGAAGTACCACCTTCAATCCCTAGATGTCTCCATTGTTGATCTCATAGTCTGTGAGATCGTATGAGTCTTTGATTGACAGTTGGTCCCAGCAGAAGTCCTTTGCATGTCCTTGATGTTACAGTTTTCATGGTTCACTGGCAATACCACCAGACCAGACCACTTCATTCTTTTCTTTGCCTCTCCTCAATGGACAGGGACACCACTATTCCAAGGCTCTGGCAGGAGCCCTACCCTCTTGACAGTACTCAGGGAGTACCATACATATTGTCGTCCTTGCCCATGGACATCCAAAGTCGCCATACTCTCACTTATGGCCAACCTGTATTATCCTAGACATCTTGGTTATAGATGGTCTGTTATGGTTTTGCTTACACTGCGTTTATTTTTCCTCTTTTTCTTTGGACTTATTCTCTCCTCATGATGGGGCTGTTCCCATCCGATATCTTCTGACTATTCCCGTACAACAATGTATTGTCACTCAGCGATCTTCCCCGAGTATGACATCCGTTCTGTTCTGCTCACTGATGTTCCGCTCTTCTGGACAGTGGAACCCCATTTCCTTTCCAATTGTCTTTCATCCTTTTTGTTCCAACTAATGGAACATCTTACCTTTCCTATGGAACCCAATGGTCTGTGCTGGATCTTTCATTGTATAAATACTTGAGCCTTGTACTTGTAAACACTAATCTAGTTCTACACAATAACTACCACATTGACTGGAGTTCCACTGGCTCAAAGCACTCTCTTCTCACCAGTGTCTCTCTCTTCTTTGTGAAAAACTAGGACTTCGCATTGCTACAAGAGGACCCTTCTCTTTAGGGTTGAGTATGACACCAATGACTTCACTCAGCTTAAGTCCTTGGCTATCAAACAGACTCTTAAAGCTTTCTCTTTGTTCGCCCTCCACAACTGTGTTAACTCCAGTTGTCACAGTAAGCATAACAAAAGAACTAGATTACTGACCAGGCCCTGTTTCTTAACAGAAGGCCCCACCCATCATATCGTGGTTTTGTGCCCTCTCATCTTCCCCTGAACCTTCTCCCAGCATGGATCCTACTCCACCTCCATGACCTTCACACGGACTACCAGACCTTTGGAGACTACCTGACAGCCATCCCGACTACCTTCCCCTCCCCAGGAGACTCAGCTCTCTCAAAGAGAAAGCAACTTACAAATGGGCTCAGGAAAGAGTTAGAGACCAAAACCTTGCGGAAGGAAGGCTGGTGCACACTCTCCCACCTCGTTCCTTCATCCTAGTAGCTCTCCAGGTTCCCACCTCATTCCTTCATCCCAGTAGCTCTCCAGGTTCCCACAGCATACCCCGAACCCATCCGCAGTCCAGCCCCTGAGCCTACCCCTGAACCTGCTATCAAGGAAGAAGACAGATTCACCCCCATTGATTGGTCTGCCCCAGCCTCCCTGGTGTTATGATTTCTCCCCTCTTCTTCTTTTTCTTCGTATACATTTGGACTCATCTTTCCTTTCCCTTAACGATGACTCATTCTTCCCATGACTCGACACTTATCTCCACTTGCTTCGTCATCATTCTTCCTCCATGTTTCTAGAACATTCTAACCTGACATGTCCTTTGACCGAGCAGTTCTTACTCACGCTGACTAAATGTCACGAGACCCTTCTATCGTGTTCCATGACCTTCTATCTTTGCTTAGTCATAGAACCTTGTAATAGTATAAAAGGTCCTGGTATCCCTTCGCTGATTCCTCAGCTTGGGCTCCCAGTATATATCCTTTGCTCTTCCCTAGTCTTGTCTCCTTAAGTCCTCATCCTACTTCTTGAGTGGACGCTCTAGTCTCTAGTCTCTCAATTATCTGTCACAGTGTGTGCAGACCCCTTACCGCTCTAGTCTCTAGTCCTTCGGGAACCATGAACCTTTGACCCTATGACAAACATCGTTAGGATCTCCAGCTCCAGAACTCCCAATCCTGATCTGGGCTACTCTCACATCGAGTGTAACACCCGGTACGACCCGAACAAATTCCCCTTCCCCCCAATCCCAACTCGGACTCTGAAGACAAGATGCCCAAATTAAAAGCCAGACTACCCAATGAATTCTCTGGTAACGGCAATGACACCAACTGGTGGCTCCATGCCATGGACATGTACTTCACTATCAACCGGAAGTACAATGATGAAGCAAAGATTGTCACTGCCCTGAATAGGATGAGTAAGGGCAAAGGAAGGACGTTCTCTAAAGGATACTACGAACGCATGACGAAAAAGCTAATCCCCGAAGCAGACCAAACCTGGGAAAAGTTCAAAGCTGATTTCCGGAGCATGGTGTCTATCCATGATGAAGCATCTTTGGCTAGAAGGAAATGCTATGCCATTCGCCAAGGACCTAATACAGAAGAGGCCTACAACAAGTTCACCTCCAAGTTCAAGCTCTTGGCTGCCCAGTCTGGAATCATCGACCAATCTGCTCTTTGCAAAACCTTCAGTCAGGGAGTCCACAATGACCTTATGGAAAAGGTATTAGGTTCCAATGAAGAACCTCTCACTGTCGATGCATGGATCAAAGTGGCTGGGAAATTCACCCGCCAAACTGAGCGCATCAGGGATATCCAAGGTAGGAGACCTGGATTTGGAGGATACGGAGCCACCTCCACCCATACTCGCAACCCCAACACTATGGACGTTGACTACATTCAACTCTCCCCTGTAGAGAGGGCCAAACTCATGAGAGAAGGCAAATGTTTCATATGCAAGAAACCTGGATGCTCCACTAGAAATCATAAGGATAACTGGAAGGGATCCAGAAACTGGAGATCGGGACCCCGACAGGACAAAAGTCATCCACCTGTGCAAAACCGGGTTGTCGAGGACAAACCTGCGGAGAAGCAGGAAAAGAATGAAGTGATCAGGATGATAGAGCAACTGGTCACAAAAGGACACGGAGTAAAAGAGATGGCTGAATCTCTCCGCGAGATCTACTTGGAAGATCCACTGGACTACCAAACCAAAGGAACTCTGATGGAAGGAATCAATCAGACCTGGACTGCACCAAAAAGGAGTGCTAAACTCTCGGAAGAAAGGGTAAAACAGAGACTCAGGGATTTTTAGACAGGCGCCGAGGACTGACTACTCGAACACCTAGAACAAACCCCATTGTAACTACTATAGAGGAAAAGTCAATTTTAATACCTCTACAAGTATCTGCAATGGGGGGAGTTCACGTCAGACAAACCACTGCCTTGATCGATTGCAGAGCAACGTCTTGCTTCATGGACGAAGGTTATGCACAAAGAAACAGATTCCCCTTCTTCTGACTCATGGAACCTCAAGAAGCATATAATGTGGACAGTGACCTGCATGAATTGAATTCATGCGGGAATCATTGATTTCTTCTTAGAAAATAGAATTTCTTTATTTCCTTTACTCCCATTTTTCTCTTTAGGAAATTTACCCACCTTTTAGTTTTCCACCCATACTTTTCAATTTCTCAATGAATTTAAAAAGTTATCTGCATCTAAGGTAACCTAGTAGTTCATTAGAGTTCCCCACTTTTCTAAGTGAGAGAGAATGATTTCAGTCATGTGACAGTTATGTAATCATGACTAGAGCTTTTACACAGCCACTACT
>JBBPRC010000034.1:0-14656 GCA_038092835.1 Boletus pseudoseparans
GAGAGGCAGAGCAATATATCGACCACTGGGAATCTACATCAACTGCGTTTCCACTGAATCAAGGATAATAGCTGAAACCATAAAGGATTAAAACAAACCATCCATCACTTTTCGTGATGCCTCGACCCCGAGCTGCACATGATACAAATTAAAATGCCTGTTCGATATTGGGGGAAAAATACCCACAAAAGTAGCAGCATTGGCAGGGAATGCCTGAGACGAACGACACATTAGTAACTTGGACACAGCGCTGAGTTCCTGGCTCACCCTAGCCATGGCAGGTCCAAACCCTTTCCAGAGAGCCACGAGACCATCTTGCGCAATGGTCTTTCTCATGCAATCAAAGAAACCAGAATATGTGCCTGAAGGGGCGGACTGTAGCCTCGATTTTAGCACCTGTTGCACCCAGTCAATGTTTTGACAGACACATTAGAAATCGAGCGAACATCCGGGGGTATTGCCAAAGACCACATTGCGATGCCCGCAGTGCCACCAGCGAGAATGATGGCCCCAAGGTTGAGGTCGGAGGGGGACGATCCGGTCGGTGTCAATGCCCTTTTAGTGACCTCGTAAGCGGCAAAGTATCTGATTTCGACTGTCAGCTGTTACTTTTGAACCTGAGAGGCAACGTCATCGTACGCAGCACTTCCCGGTCCATCACGAGCAAGCGTCGCACTCGTTCCACGGAAGATACTCCGCAAGCCTCCTTCTTTGTAGAGGTGTTTCATTACATCCAAGACACCCTTGTACTGGGTGCCTGACGTTCCTTGCCCTTGAACCTGCCTTCTTTGAAAGAGGACATAGTGCACGAATGGACACTCATACCTGCAGTATAACCTTGGCTCGCTCTACTGGGGCGGTGATCAGGGTGGTTGGGACGGCCGATAGGAAGCCAGCAGTAGCTAGCTCCACGGTTGAAAGTTTCTCGTTTGACCTGTTTGGGGTCAGAGAAAATATCAGCTGTTTTGAAGCGTCGTAGGCCTTGGGGCAAAATGTCACATCATTCAGAAGTGAGAATACAAGATCGGATATACCCAGAAAGAGACTGCAAAGATCGGAGTAACGCCAAGAAGTGGGGGGACCATCCCTCTGTACATTCTGTGAAATGGACAGCTGGTCAGTGGTCACACGCAAGGTTCCATGGCATCGTTCACCCAATAATACCGTCACGGGCGAGAGTCTGTCGAACGACATCAACGGCACCTCTGTATTGTCCCGAAGTAGCGGTTTGCAGTCGTGTCTTGGTTAAGTCGAAAGGATGGCCTTGTGCATGAAGTGAGCATCGGCCAGTGGGATGCGTTCGAACGCCTCTCACCCACGAGGACCGCTGACATGCCGCCGAATCCGCCAGCGACAAACGCTTTGATATTCTCAGCGGCCGAACTTTTCACGGACTCCTCGGCTGCAGGTGCCTCACTACTCTGCTAGGCCAGTCTTAAGTGTCGGTAGAATCGATTTTCACTGAGGGACTGACCATGATGTATCGGGACAAGAGAAGCGACTGAAGTTAGGACTTAAAAGTTAGTCTCATGTGATTCACTCGGGTAAGTACACCTGGCAAGAAATGTATACAGTACGTAAAGTATCAACATGTTGGCTGACGCTACGAATCGTCACTGTCGTGACCAAACCCTCCAGCGGGCTCATAGGTAGCTTCTGTTGGGTCCTTGTTCCAGAAGATGTGCACTCCATAGAAGAATGAACATATCAGCAATACGCCGACGAACCCCACAAAGGTTGGTGGGCCATACAGGATCCACCATGAGGGATGGTAAGGGACCAGCAGCCGGTCAATCTGAATTACACCACCGGTCCCACTCCCGGTGGTGGTACGTCCCCAGCTCAGCACACGAGCCCAATCTGCCTTTCCATCGGTTCCCCGGGCATTCTTGATCCCGACCATGTATTCTGCTGTTGATTTGTCCTCCATCTCTTTGAACACGATGTCTCCGTATGCGGAGAGTGACGATAAAAGCGTACGGTGACTGCCTTGTTGATCGAGCGGCAGTGGCCGATTGTTGTTGAGCACATCCATTATGCTGACCGAACCGGAGGTGGAAGGTGGTAGAGGGATTGGGATTAGGTGCTGGCTGACAATTGCACGTAGTCCGTCGATGTCTTCGAGTAACCGCGTCAGGTTGTACTTCTTGAAAGCATCGTCCGTGGGGCAGAGCAAGGTCCACGTCCTGCCGTCGAGTCCTTGATCCGCCCAATCCGAACCTTCTGGCGGCAAAGTCCCGTCCAAAATCCAATCCAATCCTGCCTTCGCCATCATGTTCGTCATCGTTGTCGCCTTTCCCGCCTTCATCAGTTTTCCAATGCTTAACTCCACCGATCGTGGAATCATCAAGTCTGACACTTCGTGTATGACGCCAGTGTCCGTGAGTACGTCTTTCGGATATAAGGCGCTTTTCATAGCAGCCCAACCTCCACTAGCACTGATAATGACAGGGCCATCCTCAGTCCGCTCCAATTGTAAGTCGGACCCTTCAAGGGTAGCAAAAGTGTGCTGGGATCCGTTAACGAGACTCTTCGAATATTCCACGTCGTCAATGATGTGATGAAGGATGACGTGTTCCAGGTCTTGCTTAGAGGACGCAGCAAGTAGGTGGTCGCTGACTAACATGCCAAGACGCTTGAATGCGCTGTTGTGGGGGATCAGAAATGTGGTACGAGGCATCTTTTTGATCACATCCGCAAGCGAAGTCGAAAAGACGGCCGCGAGGAAGGAAGAGAGGTCCAAGGATGGCAATGCCGTCTGCAGAGGGTCGACTGGAGGATCGAGAGGTCGTGATATAAAGTATATGACCGTGTTATTGATTTCCACTGTTAGATAGGTCAGTGGATGGGAAGGTCATAGTGGTGATGTTACCTACCAGGTTCGCCAATCATACCGGCGCCGCCGAATGTGATATGCCGTGCTTCTCCATTGTCTTTCTCGCCATCATGGACATCGACATGTAATACCTGCCGGCCGTCATCCAGACCAAGCTCGTGCAGTTCAGTCTCAAGTAGCATTCCGTCGTCAAGTTTATTAGGCTTCCAAATGCCGGGAAGAAAATGATATTCCAAAACCCGCTTGAGGTCAGGGGACCCTACTGCAGGCAAGGCACTCGCGAAAAGGGACAGCACGTCATCCTTTGGTGCAAGGATCGTGTGTTGATGGTCGGAACTATTGATGAGATGCGTCAGTTCCACCGAGTGAAGAAGGGACACGAAACGAGTGCAGTTGAGTGCTAGAAGGTATTTCTCTGGAGTCAGCTGGAGTGCTCCCGGGGGAACAAGTAAGGAGGAGACGAGGTGTAAGACGCCGTTGCTGGCATAAACATCAGGATGAACGAGTTTCGCTCCGGATATGTCCGTGCCTTCATGGGCAACCTTGACATCGAGAGTGGAGCCATACCTAGTCGTCACTGTTGTAAAAAATTAGCCGAGAATAATGGAGAGCTAACGTTCAAAAATTACACACGTTTAGTCGAGGATTGGAACGAGTCCGACCATCTCACACTGGGCCCCGAAACCAAATGCATATCCACAACACGCCGGAGGTCGTCTGCAGCAAATTCACTTTCTAAATAGAGTCTCTCGAGGGAATCGAGGGATTCCCATGCGGAGTCAAGGGGCATGAATAGAGTAAGTTCCGGGGTGAAACGAAGAAAACGTTCGATTTCCGGGGTGACCACCTTTTGGAAGTACGAAAGGGACTCGGAATCAGCTACGACAGTCACTAACAGATGGTGCATCAATGCGTTTACATCAAAGTAGAGTAGAGGGACGACTCACTAAGGTCTGAGGGTGGCTCAAGTACATCGGCGATGCCATACACGACACCATTGCTTGCTTCCGCCCTTTGCTTGACTAGCTTTACGCCTCCCTCTCCGGAGGCGTCGACGCCGACCCAAATGGAATCGTCACGTGAAGCAAGCCTCAGGCGTTGGGATTTGTTGCCAAGTAGACCATGGGGTATTGGGAACCAGGGGTCGGAGGGAGGTTCGCGAGGGGAAGAATCGTGCGGCAGCTGTGGGTAATGGAGAGTATCGAGGGTCTTCGTAGACTTGTCCTCTGGGAGTTCAGTGAGAGTGTAGTTGAGGAGATGGTAAAAGAGCTGTTGTCTGAGTTGTTCTTGGACATTGTCGGGTACAAGCATGGGTGTCTCAGAGAGGAGGCTCTGCCAGAGTGCATCACTGTCGGCGTGACGCTTGACTGCATCGTTGGTCGGAGCAAAGAAGGTGCTGCCGTTGAGCTTGTTGAGAGTCGGGATGAGAAGGGCGCGCTGGAGGAGCGAGAGTAGAAGCGTATAATCGTCGTCGTTGCTGAGAACGTCGACGAGGGTATTTGACTGGTGGGAATGCCACGACACCTGGAGGGCGGAGGCGGAGACGGCGAGGGCGAGGGCGAGGAGGGAGAGCGGGATGCAATTGCCAGGCCGCATACTAGTTTGATGGTGAGTTACATTACAGTACAAGTGTACAATATATAAGCGTAATCCCACTGGCCACGGACAGCGGCGAGCTCATGCTTGACCTCCTCAGGACCTTCACTGGCTCGCCTTCGGGCCCTCTACAGCACCTCGTCCTGCCTCATGCCACCCTTATCGTACGTGCATGTCGTGCCCCGTCACATACACACCCTCACAGCTTGCTCTATTAGCTTTCCTCGTCGGCCGACGCAATCGTCGCTCTCGACGCAGCTACCTTGCGCTTGATCCGTGTATTTACCTTTCAGGAGGTATTTCCTGGCTTGCAGGTTTCGGGACAACGCGTCGCCTCCATCGCTGTTGATCCTGCCATGAAAATAGTGCGTCAACTCGTCCCCATGTCGTGATCATCACACTCCAGCTTCGCGCTAGATCGTGGCTTCCATAAACACGCACATTGCAGCATGGTCCATGTCCGACGTTCAGACGGATACATGGCGTATCCACTCCTCTCTGGTCTTGTCGGACGGGGACTCTGTCACTGCCTTGGATTGCCGTTCTGGTATCCCCACAACTGACCGTCATCCCTCAACCCTGCTGATTCAATACCAGGTTTACTCGCAGTCGGCAGTCAAACCAGCCTTTCTGTATACACGCTAATTCTCGAAAATGATCTTCTCACCTGGAGCAAGAAATGGGCTACTCGGTATGTCGTTCCGCCGAATCCTCCTATCGTCAGCTCGACTCGTCCGCCAGCGTCGTCACGCCTTGCTTAGTCAAACTTGCACCGACACTAACATTCATTGCGACCACATCTTCCGTATGTTCTGCTTTCGCTTCTCGGCTCCATCTCAACGTCACCTCAGGATGACAACGGAGTTAGATTATACTCTACCACCTCCGGCCGACAAACACAAGGCATCCCACATCCACGACGCGTCGTATCTCTCGTCTGGCGATACTCTCCCTTGTCTCGAAGGTTCGTGGACATGCAGAGATCTGCAGCTTGAATCAATTCTCTTTTTCATAGTGGTGATCCTACATTGCTCACTATCACTTCGGACTCGGTACTGCGAATATTTTTGCCCGTAGTCGACTCACCGCAACGACTTCAATTGCATCTCGCCGTAGACCTCCTTTCTTCTCCCGTCCCCCCACCTGTGTCTCAACCCATGTCACGGTCCGAGTCGGAGATAATCTGGTTGGACAAAGAGGTAATCGGGACAGCTATCAAATCACTCCTGAAATCGGAAAATGAGAACGTTGAGATTGCGAGGTTAAGAGGTTTCGAAGAGGAGGATGGAGATTTGTTCCTACGCGTTCTCGCGGATGGTTCTTTGCTATTGAGCGCCGTGCAAGTGAGCATTTCGTGAGCATCTAAATTGGTCCCTTCTGATCTGCCTTCAGCATATTGATCGTCGCCCACCAACGCTATTGAGACAATTCACCATCTCGCATTCACATCCAGGGGCTTTATTTCCACCTCCTGTGCACCTCTATCTCTTCCCTTGTGGCAAGGGCACTAGCCTGACTTTGGTGACCTCACCGCCATTGCGTACATACAATATCTCTGTGGTCACATTATTCCGTGGGCGAGCCGACAGCCTCCAATTAGTTGCAGCTGGACCAGAGCGCATGCCTTTGGAAGAGAGTAAAATTTTGCGTTTCGTCAGGAGCCCAGCGGGGCGAGGGGTTGCAGTTGTTCGCGCTGGAGGTGGTGAGACATGGATGGAAACAGACGGTGGCCGCAATCTTGCCCGCCTCGATTCATGGGCCTCTGCAGACCAGGTCGTGGTCTTAGATGGTGGTACGCATGATTTATTATTCGTTCATGTTCAACTCTCAGGTCTTCCGCTGACAGGGAAACTTGTTGCTACGTACTCGAGCGACAACTCCGCGTTAACATTGCATTCGAAACCTCCCTCTACTCTCCAGCTTCCTCACGTTTCATATCTCTTCTCAACTCCATCAAAGCGAGAGCACGAGTCTATAGTCGCGCTGACGGAAGATAAATTCATCTTCCGCATTTACATCTCTGCCTCCCCCCATCCAACACTCGTGATCTCCTCCTACAACAGCCTTCCGCTTTTCCACACGCCAAAGCTCCTACTTGCAGTCGACCCCATGGCATGGAGCAAGGCTTCAACGTTGGAAGAATATGATGACTTGCTAAGCGTCTCAGACGATGGGGAACTATGCTTCTGGACCTTCGAACACGGAAAGAACCCTGGATGGAGATGTACAGGAAGAGTGAGGACTGGTAGGAGCGATTTCAGAATGGCAAGTTGCAGCTCGGCGAAAAAGTCTGTACTAGGTAATACTTTTCAGTCAGCGCGATCTGTTATTTATTCTGATACTGTCAGTTTCTGGCCATCCCGACGGGCAGGAGCTCACTATTTGGGATTCTAATGAATCAGAGTTTGCATCTGGTCTCGAACATCAAAGGATTTTCAGGTGAGCTCGAACAATCACTTTTCAAACCCATCTTCATTTCAGTACGAAGTGCATCTGAACCTATTTACGACCTCGACTGGACCTCAACCCCTGACAATCAATCCATACTTGCCGTTGGGTTTGCCCATCATATCGAGCTCTTATGTCAACAGCGTAAGACTTATTTTGGTGACGATCCTGCCTGGGCCATATGCTTCAAAATTGAGGTTGGAAGGTTTGCCTTTTTATAAGTTTATTGAGTAGGTGTTGACTTCCTGCTGTCAGGTATATCCCCTACCCAATCAGTGACTCAATCTGGCTCGCCAATGGTACTCTGCTAGTGGGGGTTGGACATCACATATTTCTCTATGGCCAGACTCAGTCTTACGGATCCAGTCCCACTAATGAAAGCTTGTTCGTACATGTCGCGAGGATCAACGGCCCTCTTCCAGACTATCATCCTCAAATGCTACTACAATGTCTTCTATGGGGTGCGGACCTTTCGTTGATGTTCCCTCGTGTCGGTAATCGATCCATTGAGCAGGAAAAGTATCACTAGTCAAACGAATCATCATTTCCCTTGCGCAGGCAACGAGAGGAGGGAAGACCTTTTGCTGGCAGCCGTTTGCTGTCGAGGATTACCTGCAAGAGGACCAATCACACACAGTGAGTCTATTCCGTTATCACATGTGAGAAGACGTTTTCATTTCCGCCTGAAGACCAATAGACTTGCAAGATACTATGGTCCATTATTTGGATCTCCAGAGCAGTTGAATCCGTGAGTACATCATCTCCCCCTGTGAACGATTATTTGTCCGACTTCTGTCATAGTATGGATGTGGTTTTCTCCAGAACCCTGGTAGGGTCACTGATAGAGCAACTGGAAATACAGCCACTTCCTCACCTTTCGCCTAACGAGCATGCACACCTCGTGGTTCTGATACAAACGACACTAGAAGTGAGTGGATGGAACTTAGTCAGATCATCGTCTCCGCTAAATCTTGTCTGCTACTTGAGATCGATGAGCAGCAGCGAGCGCTGGACGCTAATGGGCTTCGCTATGTCCTTTCCATGCGCTCATTTTACATTTTAAATCGCCGGATTGCGTCAGATCCTGGTAGTCCTCGCTCAGGTGGTGGCGGCATTCCTCGTCAAACGGGCTGGAGAGAACGCCTGCGATACAGAGACATGATATGGGCGTTCCACAGTGAAAGCCACGACTTACTGTTGAACACCTCCACCGCAGCTTGCAATGGGAAGATGCTGTGGTCGGATGCGCGAGCACTGGGTGTCTTCATTTGGCTGACCTCAGTTGACACGATGGTAGGTGATTACAATCCTCGGGGCGCTACTATAAGGATATTTGCCAGAAATCGCAAATGGAGATCATTGCTCGGAATGAATACATGGCGGGCGGAAATCGGGATCCCACTGCATGTTCGCTCTTCTATTTCGCACTGGGAAAAGTCAAATTGGTGCATGGACTGTGGCGCCAGGCAGTATGGCACAAGGAACAGACAGTAATGCTCAAGTTTCTAGCAAATGACTTCACTCAGCTGCGCTGGAAGACTGCAGCCCTGAAGAATGCTTACACTCTGCTGAGCAAGCAACGATTTGGTTGGTAGATACATGTTCGCTGATGTTCTACTGATAAGTCGGGTCCAGAATATGCAGCCGCCTTTTTCCTTCTCGGAGGAAGTTTGAAAGATGCTGTGAACGTTTGTTTGAAGCAGCTCTCCGACTTCCAGCTTGCTGTAGCCCTGGCACGCGTAATCGAAGGTAACGACGGTGAAGTATTGCGTGACATATTGAAAAATACCGTATTGCCGACTGCCTTCCGCGAAGGGAACAGATGGCTGGGAAGCTGGGCATTCTGGTTGCTACGACGCAGAGATATGTCTGTGAGGATTCTCGTGGTAAATCAGTATCCCCAAGTGATTGCGCGATCCTCTCACCCTCCCGATAGACACCTTTGCGAGATCTGGCCGATTCTCTAGCAATGATAAACTTGAAAATTGGCGAACCTCAGTTTGACGACCCAAGCCTTGCGCTCTTGTTCTCTCAATTGCGATCCAAGACGCTACAAACTGCTGCGGGAACTAGTGAAATTTCCGGAAGAAGAGAGTTCAACTTTATTTTGCAGGTCGCGCGAGTGTTCTGTCGGATGGGTGGGTACTTTTGTTCGATCTTCGTGCCCCACGACCTTGATGTTCGTGTAGGTTGCCATGCTCTGGCACTTTATCTGGTCCGCTCATGGTCCTTCGAGCGACCGACAACAGTTGCACGCAGCGACGTAGCTCAACTGCACGGACCACCGAGCCCAATCTCGCCACGTCGGACTCTAGCTACCAGTCCTTTCTTACGCAGAAGATCTTCTATCTTGATCGACATGGATGTCGAATCCAAGGCAACGTCAAGAAGACAATCTACAGAACCCACTTTTCATGGCATATCACAGGAGACAATCCGGGAGGAAAGTGATCTCGCGACTCGCAGAGCTGGGCTAGGGAGCCTGATGAAATCAGCAAAGCACGACATTCAAGTCCCTGAATTTAATATGGAAGCGTTTCTTGGGAGCTTCGATGACGAGAAAAGGCATGAATAGCAGGCTGGCGGGCCGAAGCAGCTACATAAGAGTACAATTTGTTGTAGTATGCACTGCATATCTACGACGCTTCTACCTCCCGCTTCTTGAGAACGAGATCTTTGCCCATCACACGCTTCCAGACATCTTGAACATCCTCGACGACAGTTTCAAAATGAGAAGTGGCATCGTAAGAACGTGTGATGAATATGTTGTCGGCCTCTCCGGTGGATACAGGCGTGTAGATTGGGTTGACGCTCACGAACCTGTGGTAATCAACGGAATTAGCATTGCACTCACTCCAAAACCGAAACTTTACTTTGCAAAAACAGGCCCAAGAAGCTGAAGTCCGGGGATAATTTCCTGCTCGGGATCTTTCGTCTCGACAATGGTACTAACGATGGCAACATATACATCTTTGGCACAGACGTTATGTGTTGATGAGACCATAGCGATATAGATATCTGTAGCAAAATCAGCGGTGGAACGGGGGAGTAGATTAAGTGATACATACCGTTTCGTCTGTTGACTTGGTTCTGAGGGATAATGATTTGGACACTATCACTGTCTTCCGTGCCAGGGATTGGGTGCTTTAAGATGCAGATCGCTCGAATGACCTTGCCGTCCTCGACAACGCGCAATTTTCCGCCTTCCGCCTCTTGACCTGCACCAAAGTAGCTGGGGTCACCGATGACTTGCTTTGCTTTGACTGTCTCGTCACCACTGCGCACACCGACAAACTTGCCATCCTGATCCGTCACTATCTCATGGACTGACTTATCGAGCATGTAGGTTCCACCGTAGATGGCAGACAAGCGTGCGAAGGACTGCGGAAGCTCCCCGAGACCATACAACGGGTAAATGTACGGCGATTTGCCATAGCGAGCCATCGAAGAAGTGTAGAGGATAATGCGATCGTAAGTGGGACGAGCAGGTTTTGTGATGTAACTTCAAGTGTGTTACTGAATGGAATTGAATCAATTATACAGATACTCACTCGTCGTCGAGGTAAAGGGCCATGGCATGACCAATGAAATCCTGGGTACCAGGTTCAAGTCCAAACTTCTCGTATACTGTCTTCATGGAGTCCTTATCGAGGTCGATGCCTTGCGGAACAAGATGAGTCTGATGAAACCAAGCCATGGTGAAGAGCTGACCTTGATGAGTTACGGGGTCATCGTCCTTCCATCCTTGCAAGAATTCGAAGAATTTCTTAGCACGGCGTTTCTCAAATAGCCCCATCAAAGGGCTTTTCACGGCTTCTATCTCGGTGCTCGGGACTTTGGAGATTTTACCATCCCGATAGACAAAGCTTCCTGCGATCTGTTTAAACTCTAGATAGCGCGTCACGTCAGTGTGCACGAGGATCTTGGTGAGTTCTCCAGAGGCGATGATGAACTTGGGTATCAGATCGACAGCATAGTCGCGATCGCGGCCGAGTTCTGTGGGTGAGGACTGATCTGGCCTGAACTTGCGATAGAGCTAGATGTCGATTGATATGTGAGCGGCCGCAGGCAGCACCTAGGGTGTTGACGCGTAACTTGCCTGTGTCAAGTTCAAGCTGGCACCATCGCCGCCGTAATAGTCATTTCTATCCATGTGAAGAACTTTCTTGCCCTCGACTGAGAGAAGGCCAGACAAGATACATTCCGTCAGCCCTGTGCCAAGAACGATGACCTGCGCAGCAAATCAGATGAAGCAACGAGCTATTAGATCTCGTGGTTGAATCACATCGTATTCCTCATCCATGGCCAATCGTTAGCTCCCAATTAGATTGTTGGTGGTGGTGTAGGATAGATGGTGCGAGAGGAATGAAATTGGCGGTTAACAAGTAACGACCACGAGCTTAACCAACTACTTATACTAATCACAACCACGTGGCGTCGGCAGGTATTCTGCAAATAAGCCAAACGTGTTATGTTGGTACGTACTGCACGCATGTATGTACTAGAAAATCTCAGTAGGGTATTATGTACGCGCAACACTAACGGACGAGTAGAAGCATAAGAGATAACAAAACATGAATAATAGTCGTGCGCGCAGATTCGACGCTGCTGTCGCAATCAAATTTTCTCATTATCCTGTTCCCGGTCCTCGCCCAAGCAGATTTTCCATCAGTTTCGCCATGAGGAACGTCCGCGCCGACTTTGATCGCCATTGCTAGATCTGGCTGAGTACTTCCTGGACAACTTCAGAATTGCTATGATGACTCTGGTCAACCACCGGCATAGGTGGGCAATAACTATCGAAATCATACCGGCTTCATTTCTTCGATAAAATTCGGCCCAGGACCGCCCAGGTCTCTTAGTCCCGTACTGCACCGTCATGAATGGAACGCAAATTCAGGCAAAGACTCGACGAGAATCACGTACAGTCTCAGTGAAGGCTTGCCACCGCTCCTTTGGCGACATTTCTTCCCAGTGATTCTTCGCGATGAACCTGGCGAGGATGCGCCAATCTCCCCGTGAAAACGAAGCACCAGGTTCTCCCATATCAGCTTCGTCTTCCTCGGTATCGGCATCGCCGAAATCTGAAAACGTTCCTTCAGAACGATTCACGCCTTTCGGATCACGCGAAGTTTCATTCGCTGACATTGCCTCGGATTGAACATCGTCTTGGTCGGTCTTCATCTCCTCTTCCACCTCAACCTCCTCTTCCTCATTTTGCTGGTCTTCGTCGTCCTCCGCATCCGCATCGGAACTGTCGTGGTATGTGGCCAAAATCTTGTCGGCAATGTCGTGACGCTGGTGCCAATGTGAAGACCAGGAACTCGCGCTGTGATGAGGTGCCTAGCCCACATCATTAGGAGAGATTGACCGGAGGATAAGCCAAAATATTGCTCACCTTCTCGTGAAGCAGTTCACAAAGTTCCTTCTTTGTCAGCGAAGGATCTTGTTTCAATCGCCATACAAGGAACTTGATGAAGTATTCACGATCTTCCTTGGTATACTTGTTACCGTTAGTACCAACTTGGACCGTTGCAGGAGGGGTTGGTGACCGGGAGGGCGGTTCCGGGAGGGGAATGTGAACTTGGGGCGGCATTAGGTTCGGGACATCGCTGGAGGGTAATGGTGCAGAGAGGCTATTGAAAGTGGCTCGTGGGCGTTTAGGAGGCCGAGTCAACACCGACGCCGTAGGGGTAACGGATTGGGGAGTAGCGCGTTTTCGGCGTGAGGCCTGCGAGGGCACAGAAGAGCGTCCCTTTTTTTTAGGAGAATGACGTGGTGTAGGTGAGGAAGGGCGGGGAGGAGACATGTGTCGCTTTCGTGCGACTTGGTGAGATGTGCCCTCTGCGTCGACGCGAGGAGGAGGTTTGCTCGGCACAACTGGCTTCTTGACGGTTTTTGGTTGTTCGGCTAAACGGGACACAAGGAGGTCAATACGGTCGTGATGATCCAAGTAGTAGTCCTTCCATAGATTTGCAGCGTGATTGTTGACCTGGAGGTGCATAAGTGAAGAGAGGACATAAAATGGCTGCAAACGTGACCAACCCCATGAAGACCCTCAAGAGCTTGTCTGTAAGTCTTACCTGACTGTCTACTCTCGTAGAGTGCTTGAGCGAGGATCGTATCGTCGGTTTGGGACGAACCGACAGGCGTGCTCAAGCGTAAAAAATCCTGCATGATTTGCTGCGGGATGATGGAAGAGAGGTCGAATGGGTTGGATGACTGATTTTGATAATACTGGGATGGATTCTGGTAGCCCTGAGCCTGCATCTGGGGGACAGAAGTGGGTGCAGATGGAAGCTGGACTGGCTGCTGCCAGGACGAACTATGAAACTGCTGAGGTTGGTTTTGAGGGAGCATTTGGGGCCAGTGCTCGCGAGACTGCGACTGCTGGTGCAGGTGAAGTGAATTAACATGCCCATGAACTGGGAAATGGTGGTCGGCTGGAACGCCGTTTGAACTGGCTCCTGGGTTCATCGTCGCCTCTTGCAAATTCAACTCAAATATACTTTTTGTGTGACGTGTGTGACACCAATATAGCACGTGACATGAAACACACACGTGACCTCCCCCGCGTACACTCCCATCGGATCTCGGAATGCACTGCTTCTCCCCCCACACCATGTCAATTGCACGTATCGTGTCTCGTCGTTCATACGCGACCCTCTCAGGGTTGAGCCAATCAGCACGCCCATGGTCCGAGAAATTGTCCGCAGAGTGGAAAGGCACACGCGCAACTGGTGGCAACACCAAGAACTACATCGGCGGTGAGTTTGTCGAGAGCAAGGCCACTGTCTGGCACGACGTCGTCGATCCGGTTGGTCTCCGTTCCTTTACATCTCATTAGCTAACTTTGTTACACTCCTTAGTCTACACAAACTTTGCTCACTCGCGTCCCGGAGACTACCACCACCGAGTTTGAACAGGCTGTCGATGCTGCTTCCCAAGCCTACAAGACCTGGAGCAGACAAAGCGTTTTGTATCGTCAACGTTTTGCTATAGAGTCTGTTCTCTCTCTTTTTATTTTCCGTGTATTTATTTATCATCATGGCCTCAGGTTGCAAAACCAAATCCGCCAAAATGCAGATGCCCTGGCCGCCAGTATCGTTTTGGAACAGGGAAAGACTTTGGCAGGTTGGCTCGTCTTTCTAGCTCCAACAGCACCAATTAATTCATAAAGATGCACACGGTGACGTCCTTCGCGGACTTCAGGTGGTCGAGACTGCCATCGGAATCACTTCAACATTGCTCGGGGATAAAATAGAAGGTTTTTTTTTTGGCTTCCGTTTAGCGTAAACGTGATTGATTATTCGCAGTTAGCAAGGATATGGATACTGAGGTTCGCAAAGTTCCTTTGGGTGTTTGTGCAAGGTCGGGATCGAATTACTTGCTCGGTGTCCCACATTCAAACATGTTTTACAGCATTGCTCCCTTCAACTTCCCTGCGTTCGTAGTATTGTTTCGTTCAATGCCTCGTTATTCATCTCCCTCAGTATGATTCCACTGTGGACGATCCCAATGGCTGCTGTCACAGGAAACACACTTGTCCTCAAACCGTCAGAGCGTGACCCTGGTGTAGCTATGATCATCGCAGAACTCTGTGAACGTTCAGGTGACATAGCACTCAGCCTCGTCAACTATCGAATCCGTACTAACATGTTGCGCGACAGGCCTGCCTGCTGGCGTTCTCAACGTGGTACACGGAACCGTTCCCACTGTTAACGCTATCTGTGACCATCCCGCCATAAAGGCGATAAGCTTTGTTGGTGGTGATCG
>JBBPRC010000035.1:0-14584 GCA_038092835.1 Boletus pseudoseparans
CAAAACCGTTGCAATGACATGGGTGACTTAAATTAGTAATATCTCCACAGCCACTGGGCCAAATCGCATGACCCAGGGACCATTTTGTAGCCAAGGGTTTGTACATTGTTTGGCTCCACCAAAGCTAAGCAATATTCCCACGGGTGTTTGCAGTGCGCTTCGCGCACTGCGTTAGGGTTAGACATTGCAACGGTTTTGTTGCTCACTGTAAATCTGGTTGTCCCTGTCATGAAATAGATGATGGGCCAGCTGTGTGGTATCGTATCACCCAACATGTGTGTATGTGTTGTCAACAAAAGTATGGCTGCTTACCCCAATTGTAGAGCAAGTAGAGCATTTGCAGCATAGTGTGGCTTTGACATTCAAGGAACTTTGGGTGCATATCATGCAACAGGTTTTTTCTCCCCTTTTCTCAGTTATCCCAACCTTTCTTGCTGTCTATCAACCACAATTGCCCAACAACTAAACTTTGCTATTGATAACTGATTTATCCCATACACAGTGTGCATGTACACCTAGTTTCCAGTTGCTCATCTTGTACACTATGGTTGGGATTCTGGTTATGCAAATTCTTTCTGTCATCATGCTTGTTCTGTTGTGGGGCACATCCTGAGTGGGTTGTATTTTGTACTCAATAGTATTGCATGTAAAAAACTCTTGATCAATGCTTGCTTGCTGTTTGTTTCCATGAATGACAACAACAATGAGCTTGCAATGTCACCACAATGATCTTTGTGTATCCACACTCACTTCTCCAACATTGACATGGAATAATGAACTTCAGAATAAGACAGTGATGTTGCTGCATGCATGCTGTCAAGTTCATTTGCTGACATGATTGTTGATACAATAAGAGCATAGCCAATTCAATGTGAGGTTTTCCCAATGGAGAGCAAACTGCAATCTTAGTGTGAAAGTTTGACCTGGGTGTGCTGTTTTTCTATGCAGGATATTCTACAGGTTGAAGCCACTGAATAACCTCCCAATCATCCTTCTTATCCACCATGTGAATGTATCAGACCACATGCATAAGCTTCTTACTTTTTGCAAATGTGCCTATATACTGTATCTATCCAATGAGAGAGTTTATAGCACCCCCTTGTGGTTCAAGTGTATGTACAGTGGGTTGCAGTCAGCACAAAGAGGCTTGAGGGCTCATCTTCCAATGGATGCTTGGAGGAGATAGGCATCACAGATGGTAACTTTGAGGTGCTGGTCAGGGTTGCCTTTGTTGAATCCACAGACACCCAAGTGATGGACAGTGACAAGCCACAAAGAATGACAACCTATTATTGTGTTGTCTAAATGGATGCAAATACACACAGAGGTACTTAGTATGCTCTATCTTGGGCTCAGCTACCTAATAGACATCTTCTCATTCATCAATAATTGTCAAGGACTGAAGGCTGCTTTATATATCATCAATATTGCATTATTGGTTGCCTTTGTTGATGATCACTGAAATGTATGTCTACTTTGTGTACTATGTCACATACTTGCATTTCACATCAGTTCATTTAAAAACAACAGAATGTACTATGTTCACTCCTCACCCAGCCCATGAATTATTACAACAGTTTGTCTCCCCACTACTTACCTCTGGCCTGTCTTTGCCAGGTGGCTAGATTATCATGGTATGCACTGCCAGGAAAAACAAAAGAAGAGGTCTGAGTCCACCCAATATAATCATATATTTTTGTACTGACAAAAGTGTGGTAGACCTTAGCTAATGAAGGATTACTGCCAAGACCCTCAGCCAAATTAAAGATGGGGCTGTACAGCAGGCAGTCATGATGATCTAAGTGAGGTTTATAGATACAGTGAGGCACTGAACTTGTATAGAAAAGCTATGCAAGGACCTATGATGCAACATTATGGTAGTTGAATTTGCAGGGAAAAGATAGTTCTATGAGGTTCTTGTTGGTTAACACTTCCTCAAGAGGCCCAGTGATGAGTTTGACATATGGCTCAACCATAATGTCCTTAGTTGTTGGCAACAGAACCCATGTGTGCTGTAGGGGCTTGAGGAGGCCAGGTAACCAAACAGACTCATGTCTTCCATAGGTGTGTGTCACATTGGTTTGGACAAAAAGACCAGCTTTTCCTTCCTGCATGTAATTCTGTCCACTTTCCCACATATATATCCAAGGGATGACTACCATCACCACAGTGTTTGCCTTTGTTAAAGTGAAGACAGATCCACAGAAGCATCCAGAGAGACGACTCCAAGTTGTACTCATACCTGTGATTGACTTTGCCTGCCAACCCCTTTTCTGAGAGCAATTCAACCACTATAGTTTCCTCTCACAGTCCCCTTCACCATTGCCAAGTCAAGGTCATTCAGCACACCACCAGGGCCATTATCTCCTGACTTAGACATTAGGTCAGAGACACTAACATCACAGTGGTGAATACTGCACTTCCACAATGCAAAATGTCCTTCAACAGCAGTCAGATTGAGTACCACTTCTAAGAATGGAGAAGAACTCACATTTCAATGTTTGCCATCAACAAGTCAAGAATTTATTGCCATGCAGTGGCATAACTGGGTTCAACTTTTTGAAGGGAATTATATAGAGAACCTATGCTCCCTTAGTCAGTATGTTAAGACATTCACAGATTGTCAATGTGGAAGACTTGAGGAATTTGTAGGTGAACATCTCTCAAATGTCCCCCTGCTGCTGTGGTATGATTCCTTTTGTAAAGAATGACATCCATATTCAATGGTTGCAATAATAGGTCAACACTGCTGCAATTATAATGCTGATCTAGTGCTGAGGATGTCTGCATTTCTAAAACTTCATGGGGTCCTCTCAGACCATTGTCCATCATCCCCTACCATTCCCCAGAGCATTCTAACTGATTGCCCTTCCATCTGAATGTGGTGGATCTATCACCCACTGTGAGGTCACTTGCTTTTGTTTTATGTCCTCTTGATGCTCATCTTCCATGCTACAGAGTGTTCTACCTGAATGCAATACCAACTCTATGGTATGTCATTTATTTCACATCATCTACATTTATTGGACTAGGACAACCCTGTGATGGTCATGGTTGTTGATCCTCCAAGTGATGCACACAGTTCTATGACCATCATGAACATAGACTCTCCAGGCATCCCAGAGGTAAGTAACATTTTATTCAGATTTAACAATCTATTTTTTTGTTTATAGGCAATGGCTTCTCTGGCATGAATGTTGGGCCAGTTTTTCAAAAATTATCTTACCCTCCCCTCTCTGCTGATTTTGCATAGGCTGTTTGTCATTCTGGCACACCATCCTTCAAGCCCCCTCTTGCACAGAAAGTGTACTTTGATCATTGGCTCTTCAACATTCTGATAGCACCTTGTCAGATGTTCTCCCTCAACTCATTACTGGAGGTTTCCTGTTCTGGGTATTACATATGACATTCACAGCCACAGTGGACCTTCCTCCTCCTTCAACCCCATTACATCTATTAGATTGTTGTGGGCACAATCTGCATGATGTCTATCTGGACAACATAGTGCAACTCTTGTCCTGACACAACACTTGTCACTTCATTACCCATGGTGGATTACTGTGGCACTTGGCTGTCCACTACTCAGGTGTTCTAACCTTGCCAGATCTCATCATCTCAGCTCTGAATGGGCCTACACCTTTTGTGGAGGTGTATTATTCCAGTGACCAATGGGTTGGACTTGGACAACAGAGAATATGATGTGGTTTAACTCACATCTATCCAAGATATTAAAATTAAATGACTTCACTGGTGCTTTCAAGTCTTGCAGAGATTGGTGCAGGACCACTTACCAGCCTTGCTCTGAGGCAGCAGTGCATCATTGAATCTGATGAGAATGCCAAGGATGTCTGCAACTGGCATGACCAAGAGTTTTCTCCTTTTAATTGAATCAGTTAACTAGACTTTGACACTGTATGTTGTATATGCTTTTTTATACATATATACTATTTGTGATCTCATCATTGTTCTGTCCCAACTTGAAGCCTCAATCAAGGTTTCAGTTGTTGCTGGCATTTCCCAAGTGACTTTGTGCAGATACTACAAGTGTATGAGCTCTCCCTGACAATGTGGATGTTGTCCTTTTCTATTCATTGATGGTGTGAACATCACCTTCCTTTCACTCATTGAGGGCACTTGCTCCCATCTCATATTGATACTTTACCCACTTTTTTTCTTCCCATCACAAGAAGACAGTAGGATGATTTAGAAACACCTTTGTTTTATTATCTTAATACACAGCCAGTCCTCTCATATCTCAAGACATGTGCAGATGTCAGCCTTCATTCCATTTGACAATAAGAACATTGTCACTCCATTGGTGGTACCATTTATTTCAGGAGTGGACACATTTTGATCTCATTTAATACCAATATTTCACCAGTGTTCTTTTCTGTTAGTGTCCTCCACAACCTAGACTCAAAAATGTCCAGTTGGGGAAGAACTCAGATATGCCTTAATTCTATTTTCACAATAGCTGCATCATATTTTCCTTCCTGCTGTCACATCCATGCCCCTGCCAAGCAAATCCCTATCAACTCTGGCCAACTCCAGCCAACCCCTGACCAACTCTGAACCAACTCTGCTTCAGACCCAAATCCAAGTCAGAGTTAGACCTCCATTATTGCCATTAACTATAGTACTCTGCTGTACTCAGTCTGAATATTGACTTAATTAGCACCTCCTCATATTGTCTGGAATTTCTTTCTATCTCTTTTCTGCAATACTAGGACACAGAACTGGCAAGGGCATGACACATAAGTCCTGTGCCAATGTTCTATTCTGCTCCAATGTGTGATGCACAACTCTGTTCCCACATCTTCAAACTTCCATCTGGACTTGAAGCAGAGGATCTGGCTATTGACTGACACCCACACAGGTCACTACCAAAACCCTAACTTGTGCACAAGCCTAATTATTCATCCTCTCATGTCTCAAGACAGGTTTCCTTTACTCCATCTAGCAATGTGAACAGCCAGCACCATTCTTTTTCCAGGATGGAGTTGATGGGAAAATGTCCCTACCTATTAGGATCTCCAATAAAGCTATGCACAACAAGCAGAAGCACATCCAGGATTCTTCATCTAATTCCATACACATGTTGTATGTAGATACATCAACAAGCTCAGCTGCATTCAACTATCATTGGAATTTGCTACCTTATTGCTCATTCTGTTATCTGGATCACATGGTTTTCATACTACAGTCAACTGTGTGATTCATATATAAGGATACAGTCTAGACTGCTGATATTGGTGCTAAATATTGCAAATGCTGTTGTGCCATGTATTACATACTACTGTCTTTGGTGCTCTTTTTCTGCCTCCCATCTTACTCAATCAAGAAATCACACTTTATCAAGAATTGGAGCCTCCAAGGACAATGAGTGGCAGTAAAGTGGTGGTGACATTCACAGCTACAACTGTCATCTTTATGTGCAGAAACATCCCAACCCTGTGAGACTCTCAATCCCCTTTTAATTTTTATTCTAGTTCTACTTCAATGTCACCAATAGTCCATATTGACTAAGTCAATTATATAATGTGACAAGTCATTTGTTGGTGTTTGAGTCATCAAGTTGATACAACCACTTCATCCAACAATGTGAACATTGTCATTCTTTTGCTCATTGATGGTGTGAATATCATTGTTTCTCACACCTGCCAGTGGCATGAATGCCATCTTGGGTCAAACTACATTATTCAGTCTCTTCTATACTCCTCATGTTAATGATCATTCACATTGTCAATGGGTGATTGCATTGGCACCTGGTGAGTTCCCATACTTGATATTAATATGCTGCATCCTTTTGTTTTGTAGCTGTTATCCACCACCATCACAATTTAGGGATGCTGGTACCATCCTTAGACCCCCTCTCACATGTACTGTGTGCTTCAATATGGGCTCTTTCATATTCTTATAGTGCCTTGTACAGTGTTCTATCACTGGAGGTTTCCTATACCAGGTGATGTGTACAATATCCATGGCAGTGGGCTTTCCTCCTCTGGCCCCATTACATTCATCAGATTATCATGGGAATAATGTCCATGACATCTCAATTATGTCATCTTGGCTCTAAATGGGATATAATACCTAATCCAACCAGTTGCAAAGTTTATAGATTTGACATCAACATGGGCTCAAAAAGTAAGTAGGCACAATCTCTTTATGTATATATTGATGTTCTTCTAGATGATCAACTTCATCCAATAATAGATTCCAAGTTATTGGCCAAACTTCAAGACTGGAACGAGAGCAGTGGCATCAGCCTTGGTGGTAAAGCACTATCCTGCCACTGCAAACAGCCTGATTCATTGATAATAAATGGCACTTGAGATCACTGAAGACTGCAATAGCCTTGAGGTGACAAAGGACCTTGATGCAGCCATCTCCCATGCTTTAGAAGGAGTTGAGGTTTTTTTGGTTGGGTAATCTGGTAGAACTAAATGTTTGAATATCCTTACAGGCTGTCTTCTCAATTGATTCAGGTGATTCACTGTCATGGAACAGTTAAATACGGCCATTGTCTTCTGCTGTGAAGGGCTAGACATCTGTCCACAGAGATATTATTATTGGCAGAAACTTCTCAACAATCATATGTGATCTCTCTGACTTCCAGTTTTCTATTCAATCACACATCAGTTCTCAAAACATGATTGTGGTTCATATTTGTGTCCATATGTTACCCTCTGATGGCCCCATTGTCATGCTATGCAACTACCTTCAGTGGTTTTTCTTGCATTCTGGCAAATTGATCATCAAGGACATCAAATTCAACCTCACAACTGCTGCCACCCACAAGGAATATGAATGCACAGCTTTGCAGCTTCTAGAGAGTGATGATAGTGTGCCATGAATGTGACCATGGCTACTTCAGTGGTATCTATGAGTATGTATTGTGGTTGGATATGAGTACACCCAGAGTACTGTACAAGGGGCATTCCTAGAATGCTGGGGGTGAAGGTGTCTGCCAGAGCTTTTGAGGTGGTGTTATCAAAGAAAGGCCAAACAAAAATGAACTAGTTCCCAGTGTGTTGTCCTGGTGAATTGTATATCCATAATAGTTAGAAGGGGTGGAAACAAGAAGTTTGGAATGTAGCTTGGCATCAATAATATGGATGTGTTGAGAGTGAAAAGCTTATTAGGAGTGGACTAGCAACTAACAGGATGAATTCAGGACAATTGTAGAGTGCACAGTGAGTAATCAAGATGATCTTATGAGAGAACAGCAAGGTGGACTAACCTGGAGTCCACAGTGAGTAACCAAAGACTACAAAGTGGAACTCCAGAGAGTATGTACACTTCAAGTAAACAGTCACCCACAGCTGAATGTGAACACAAAGGCAACACTCTGTATGTGCAGAGTAGCCACAACAAACTAGAAAAATCCAGAAAAATGGTAGGTAAGTAAAGTGACCATGGGGAACATCATGGGCATGGCTAGAATTGGAAATGTTGTGGAAATGAGGTGTGAAATCACTAAAACTAATACATTGATGGTGGTGTATGTATATAGTGGGGGAATGGCAAGTGGATTGGGTTGGCCTGCCACCATTCAGTGTGCCTTGTAGCCCTGCCAGTATTTCTTCCAAAAGTCTAATCGCATATCTCCCTGTCAGTCCCAATATTCCTGAGTGCTGCAGATTCCATGTGGATTTGTTATGTTACTGTGAGTATGTGCCCTTGTGGACTGCAAACAGGATGCCCTGTGAAATACTGTCCTTTCTTTTTAGGAGGTTAAATGAAGAATAACCTAGATTAAATAGAAAGTTAAAGACTGTGAGCTGAAGCCTGTGGCACCTGCACTTGCAATTCTGTGCACTTCCATGCCATCTGTGGTCTATCCATTCAGCACATCACCTGATAGACCCTACAATATTGGTAGGTGCATCAATTGACCTAGCTTCAATGTAAAGGCAAGGTTGTTCTTTCAGAATGATGAGAGATGCTGTGATGTTGTGAGGAATATGTGAGCATCTTGTCCATCCATCCCCACCTGACTAGCCATCTGCATTGTCATGAGAAGGCTATATTTTGGTTGAAGATGATGACAAAGTGAACATTCAGGCAGTCAACTGCAAATCCAAAGGCAGAGGTGTGGTTGTTGCATAGGCCAAAGTTTGTCGACATGTGACATTGTAAACTGGAAGAATTGGTCCCTAAAAGGGGGGCAACTGGCATTTTTGCTAGTGATGCACACAGTGTGCCAGGTTATGCCAGGCATCCTTCCAGTCCTTTGGACAGGTGATTGATCATGCTGTTTGTTGATGATCAGGTGAGTAAATTTTGTGGTCTCCCCTGAATAGCCTAGAGCTTGATGAATGCATTATGCATGCACCTTTTGAATGCACTCTTCTGTGAGGCATTCACTACTTGCACAAGTAAGATCTCTGTGTCCTCAGGTGGGCTTTTATCAACCTTGTAACTAACTGCTCTCAAACCAGCATCCTTTACATTCTGGCATTGCTCATCAAGCAGGATGGAATATGGACAACAATGATCAGGTGAATACTTTTGTCAAATAGCAGCAGGACCACCCAGAGGAAATTGCCACCACCTATCTGTATTGTAATGACAGCACCTCACTCCTGTTGCATAACCATCATGATGGCAAGCATTTGGGCCCTGATCTTCTCTCTTGTTACATTGTAGGGTTGTTCAGCAGCTCCCTCATGCTGTGCCATATGCTTTTCTGTAAATCATTCTGTTAGTTTGGTGATTTCACACCTCATTTCCACTTCATTTCATATTCCAACCATGCCCATGGCCACTTTACTTACCCGCCATTTCTCTGGATTTTTCAAGTTTGTTGTGGCCACTTTGCCCATACAGACAAAGTGTTGCCTGTGTGTTCACATTCAGCTGTCATACTCTCTAAAGTTCCACTTTGTAGTCTTTGGTTACTCACTATGGACTCCTCCAGAGTCATCCTGAGTTGATCCAATTAGTGGCTAGTCCTCTCTCAATAAGCTTTTCACTCTCAACAGGGTGCTTGTTCAAGCAATGGTGACAAAGGTATTCTGAGATGGAAACATTTGGTTACACACACTACACAGCATCCATGCTATGGAGGGTAAAGAAGAACAGGAGGATGTTATGAACCGGACTGCACATCAGCCATTTATGCCATGGAGGAAAACCCTTAGTGCACTGGGAAATTGAAATGTTAGTTTTGTACTTACCATGAAGATCTGGAATTTCAAGGGAGAACTATGTTATACATTCAAATCCTACAAGTGATCACATTAAACAACCAACCTCCTAAGGTATTTGTGTTGTTTCACACAGTAGTGAAGAGCTTCATCAATTGAGCCTCCACCTAAATAACAAGAATGATCTAGAAGTGTACCCCACAGGCATTGTGTGTGTAAGCATGGGATAGGACTTTCCACATTAACAGATATCTCAACTTACCCAATCATTGTGAACTGTTTGACACACATGAAAGCAATGAGATGTAGAACACTAAGGTATTAAGTTGTGAGCATGTCATCTCAACCTCTCTGCTAAAATGACTGAAGTACCTCAGATTACAACATGTGGCCCTATAGTTCATAGCTCTATCCTTGGACACAGACCACCTGGAACTAGTCTTCTCCACTCTTGTAAATAGGGGAGGTCACACTTGGATCTGTTCACTCAAAGGGTGTAGACAGAGATGAGATCTGCACTTGGGGCAGTGATATGCTCAGGGCCTCCAATCCCCTCCCAGACTTGATCCAGAACACCCAAGGCCAATGAAGGTGCTATGGGGCAGTAGGGGCAGTTTGCACCACATTCAGAGAAGAGAAAGACTTTCTTGAAGAATGACTCAGTGTTGCACCCATCCTTGAGCAGACAGGCAGTGACTTGTATTTCAATGATCAGCTTTGATGGTGCATCTTTGTCTGAGAACCCAAATGTCGTTCCATTGGAGACACTCATTCAAGCCACAATAACAGTTACATTTTCTCTATCCTTTCTTCTCAATGATTGTTGAGAGTGAATGGCTTAATGAAAGTGGACTAGCCACTAATCGGATCAACTCAGAATCACTCTGGAGTCCACAGTGAGTAACCAAAGACTACAAAGTGGAACTTCAGGGAGTATGTGCACTTCAAGTAAATAGTTAGCCACAGCTGAGTGTGAATGGAAACACAACATTGTGCTCTGTATGGGCAGAGGAATCACAACAAGCTAGAAAAATCAGAAAAAATGGTAGGGAAGTATAGTGACGATGGAGAACAACATTGGTACATTTAGAATTTGAAATGAAGCAGAAATGAGGTGCAAAATCACCAAAACTAACATATCTTCACCCTGATGTTTTCTGTGTGGTGCATGCACAATGATCAGCTTTCTATGGTCAAGAGGATGACATAGTGTGTTATATCCATGATATCCAACTCCACAAGTCTGCTCTGACACACCAACTTCAACCCACACACCAACACTGATGTCTTTCCTTCCCCACAAGTCTGACACCTCCATCTCCATACAAACTCTTCTTTTTACTCCTTTTGGTAATTGTTATATTTCTTTTATTAATAGTCTTCATCCCATTGCTATGTCTTGCATAGTGTACTGCTTTGGTTCACTTCTAAACACAGCTCTGGCCTTTCACTTCTCCAAACATTCTTGTTACCAATCTCCTTACCAATCCCTTTAGTAAGACCCTCAGTTCTCTTAGTATATAATGTACCCTCTTGTACCCTCTGTACTCCTTAGCTTGAATATTGACTAAGATTATTATCCCTTCAGACTTAAATCATTGTCTTTCCTCTCACCCATGTCCTCTGCTCTTTACACTACCAATCCCTGCTCTGATCATCTTCAATCATAGTCATCTCCACTCAAACATACTCAACACTGCTTCTCCCAAATATGGGGCACAACTGCCAGCAAGAGCATCACATGTAAGTCCTGTGCCAAACCTTTTCCCAGCTTTCTCTCCTCCTGTTGAGGACACCACCTTCACAGTTCATTATTGACAACATGAGCAAGCAAATTCCAATGTAATTAAGTGCAATGGTACATATTGTTAGTAATATGCGAATATCCTGATGTTGGGAGGTGTTTTGGCATTGCTATTTAAGGCAGGCAGGTGTAAGTCTCTGCATGAATATGTGGCATTGTGTTTGGACAGTTAGATACCTCAAATGTGTGGAAAGGCCAATTCTGGGACTTTTGCAATAAGCCTGCTGTCAGTGCTGCTAGTGTGTGGCATTCATTCCCTGCAAATGTTTCTATAATGCAGTTGAACTTATATACTCATCCCTGCATAGTGGAATCCAATAGAATGACCCATGATGCCATTGACCAATGTCCTATCAAACACTCAACCTCCTCAACAACAGTGTAAATTTCAGCCAGGATCCATTGCTCTCCCCCCCAAGCTCTTGATAACACATTCAAAGTGATCCTTGTTATGCTTACTGTGACCTGATGCCCTAGTGAAGTTAGTTGCAACCGTTCATGAAAGAAGAGGTGAAGTGAGCAGTGATACAACCTTAGTGTACTGCAAGCCAACCGGCCCAGCTGAGTACCGTCCACAGGATACAAAGAGGTCAAGCACAAGCTAATGCCTTGAAGAGCCGGAAGACAAAGAGGGCGTGAAACGATAGCAATGTCAAGAGTGGACAAGACTCAAGAGAGATCCTATCACCAGTACACCAGTAACCAAGAATAGGATTGCGAGTAAGAGGGCACCGAAGTGCAGTAGGAATACAGGCAGGTATTCTGGCGTAGAACTAGCTTAGAGCTACAACCAAACAAGTGTAACTCTATATATATACATATCCTGAATGGTGCACAGACCATCAGGGTGAAGAGTGATCCATGAAGAATCAAAGAGGATCAAAAAGGTGAAATGTGCTCTATATGGCTATAGAGTCCATTGGGTGTACATGTGATGGGAGATCAAGAATGGGATCCCATTAGGAACTAAAGGAAGGATCAAAAGGAGCTCTGCTGTCTTGGGGCGATGAGGATCAGCGCGAGGGTCTCAGATGATTGGGAGTACATCTAGTGCTGTATGTGGATAAGGGGTTCCGCTCGGCTGTACAGTGGCTGAGGATCAGCCTGGGTTGTGATGAGTCATACTCCTGCAACTGGCGAGGAGTGGAATAATGAGGGGAAGGTGGGGCATTCCGGGGTTGGCTTAGGAACAGGTGTCTGTCTTCAGGGTGAGTCATGCTAGACCATCTATGACCAAGATGTCTAGAGGAACAAGGGTTGGCCATAAGCGAGAGTATGGCGACTCCTGAGGTGTCCTATGACGAGGATGATGATGGTAGTACTCCCAGAGTACTCATGTGCACAGTAAGGCTTCTGCCAGAGCCTAAGGATGACATGGTCCCTGTCTGTCGAGGAAAGGTGAAGAAAAGAATAAATTGGTCCAGTCTGGTGGTACTGCTGGTGAACTGTGAATTCCATAACAATCCTTGCTCCCAAGTTGTGCCTCTCAGGTCCTGTGAAATGCACCCTATAGAACCTGACTGCAAACCATCCAGTGGACAAATTATACCAGCATCTTTCAATTCAGTAAGTGAAGGAAACTACTGGATTGTAGGAGAAGGATTGGTTACCAGCGAACAGGTTATTTCTACCATATATAGTAGGGTTGCTGCCACTGCTTCAGGGACTTGTTGGTAGTGACACTCCAAAAGTCTCTGAGAAGGTATTCACAAGCCCAATATCATCCTTATTTGTTCATCAGCCAAGGCACCATACAAGTTTAGCGATGTATACAGTTATTGCAAGCTAAAACACTCCCTCAACAAGGACAACACCATTGACACACTGCTTCTGCTAGCAAACACTGCTCCTATGCCAGTGTAGTCCAAGTCAACTGCTGCTTCTACACTGCCTCATCATCTACACTGCCTCATCATCTGCAGCAGACAACTGAGTTAACCCTCACTTTCTTTGTTCACAGTGCTACTGTAATCTTCCAGCTGCTCAACTTTGATAAGGACCCTCTTCAATTTTTGACCATCCTCATTGGTCTCTCTTTAGCTGACACCACCAGAATGTTTCCAACCTCAATGTGGAACACAATGGCATAAGCCCAAATAACTTTCAAGTTTATAACTCCATCCCCATACCCACACTGGATGTAATGGGGCTCTTACTCTTTTCATCCAAGGCAATGCATGGCAGGGAGACTAAGGTACCCCTTTGTCTTATCTAGACTGATCCTTCACAGGAACCTCTCTCTGCCATCCTCAAGATATCATGGTTACCACAAGGCTCCACCACTGACATTGAGATCAGTCAGCTGATGCAAAGTTGTGAACTGCATCCACTCCAAGGAGGGAGGCAGAACTGTTTGGTGAAAAGGACATATATGATATCTTGCTTGACTGCACAAAGCCCCAACATGCAGTGGCTTGGTGGCATTACAAACAAAATTTGCATTCCAGAGACCACAGAGCAACAACCCTTGACCCAATGATAATCCTAGGGTGGAAGGGTAATAATATCCTGTGCATCACAGGCCAAGGTGGTATTCCAATATCACCAAGAACCTCTTGCCCAGGTTTGATGTCCCTATGTGAGATGATGCTCATAAGAAGAAATATCATCTAAAGGTTGGCCAAAAGATTCATAAGAACATGCCTTTGTTTCAAGAACCTCATGAGTCTATTTGGGTATTATATGGCACTTCTGGAACATTGTTGGTATGGTTTTCTTACCAAAGGGGGTTGTTGTATGGTTTCATGGGCACTTTTGGGGGTAAGTTAAACACTGTCTTCTTCTTAGTCAATGCTTATTGTATGCTTGCTAGCTAACTTCCATGGTTTGGGAATGAATATTTTGCTTTGCAATGTCAATGATGCAAACACAACTTATGAGATTGAAAGTGCTGCTGTATAGCAAAACCACAAGCAGGAGAAGGGAGAGGAGCAGCAAAAATAGGAGGTGGTTTTAATGAAACATTGTTGTTTTGGTTACAGTGATGATCCTGACAATGATTCTCATGGGCTTGGTTAAAACATGCCATCTTTCAAGTAGTATGATCAATATATTAAGAAGGATTTTGCAAAGGAGGTAGAAATTGATGTGGAATATGCACAGAATACATTGATCCTGCTCAGCCTGGCAAGCAGCATTCTGAGCATGCTGGGGTGAAGTAGAAGGAGTAGACCTACACCAAGTTATTAATATATTAATATATATCAATCAGTAAGTAATTAAAATGAAACTTACATGATACATGTATAAAAGATCAGTTCAAGAGTATAGAACTCAAAAATGCAAAATTTAGGCAGCAACAGGCTTATCAAGCAAGATCTAAGCACTATTCAGCTAGCTGAAGTCAACTGAACAGGACCTTAAAAAACCACATGGTATTGGTGTTTCACTTTAGAGAGGAATTCAATAGGTTCAGGTTCTTTGTACCAGTTTCAGTTGCTTAGTCAGCCATCAACCACACAGATTGCCAGTCTGGTGGTCCCAGCAGACATGGCAGCAACATTACCTCACATAGTACTTAGTAACTTGACAACTACAGGAATAATAGAAGGTTAAGCAACTCAATCACACTTCCAATACTATGTAGGTCTGTTTCTCTGTTATCATGGTATTCTATACAGAACCAATTTAA
>JBBPRC010000036.1:0-14573 GCA_038092835.1 Boletus pseudoseparans
TGAGCAATGAACAAACGATAGTCTAAACTTGAAATGTAGCGTACGGATTTGTCCTTCATCGAAATACTAAGTTTTCTCATGGCCAGCGCGGCCGCCTAAACTTTAAGAACGAGCAAAGAAATGTGACCATAGCATTCTTCAAGTTTATAGCATGAACAAATGATATGGTAAAACAAAAAATTCGACTGTGCCAAAATGTATCTCCCGACGACGCTGCCCGCACACAGGGCGATCATCGCCCGGATGTGTTCCTAACTGCCTGAGATAATTGTGGTACATAAATAATTCTTCAATAGACTCCCTACAACTATGCAACTGCGATTCTCCTCCACATGAACCTATCCTTTGGCATTTCCAGAGCGTCTAACTCGCGCTGCGTGAGATCCGTAATCCAGGAGCTGTCGTACAAGTCAATCGGCAATCCCTCAACAGCTTTTCGTGAGGTTTCTGGGTTTTCTGACGCACGGATGCGCTTCACCGGCCTTGCACCTTGGGGTGAAAATATATCGTTGCCGATGAGACGTTCTGTGTCAATAATGTCTAGTTCCCTGTCAATGTTGCGTCGCCAACCCATCTGCTTGACACGCAGGACATGTTGTACATCATTCTCGACAGCGCTCTCCTCAGAGCTCATTCCATGTTCGCCGAGCAGACCAATAAGGTTTCTGAGCCATTCCCAGGTATCAAGGTCGTCATCACCAGCTTCAACCTTCAGTTTGACAATATGATCTAAAACTGTGGCCCTGCGACAATATTTCTGTATAATCGACTCGTTAGCTATGAAAGTACCAAGTTCCATTGTGAAGGGCCTACATTTCGACGACGTGTGGCTTGTCGGCTCTGCTTCCCAAGGCGACTCATTTGCTGAAGTAGTCGCTCTTCAACTTCGGCAGGAGTCTCTAAAACGCCGTTCCGAGTAAGCTGGGGCTGCCCTCTTAGCCATGCTGTACGTAGTTTCTTGTACCGGTTTCTTAACTCGACCCTAATGTAATTGTCGGGTTTCATAACTGGCCACTTTTCCTCCAACGAGCGTTTCTGGAACATCCGAAGCAGGGCCTCAAGGATGGCAGAATTCCAAAGAGAAGTCGAACCATGAGCCAGATCAAATACGAGGTTGTCAGTGCTAGGGCCAGGCCCGTCTTCATGTTCATAAGCATAGACGTCGTCTGCAAGTGCTGGGACATGGGCGATGAAGTCGGTGTCCTGGGAGATCTTGAAAACGTCTTTGAAGAGCCGCCGAATCTCGCCCTGTGAGATGGTTTTAATGACAAATGTAAATACGATGGGCGGGCAGACATACCAAGATGAAGTCTCGGTGTCGACTGGGTTCAGTTTCCCTCTCAAGTATCACTTGCTGGTCCTCAACCCTCCTTCGCCGAGGGGAGCGCTTGGTAAGGTGTGGCGTGTTCTTGCTCTCAAGGGTATTGCGAAGAGCTACTTCCACGGCCCTAGCAATGGCTTCGGCCATGCTTTGGAAGTTGGGTTGCTCCTGCTGCTGCTCATTTTCTGTGCATGCAGGAACCTCTCGGGGAACGGTGGGTTCTTCCTGGTCAACTTAAGGTATGAATGTTGTCATGAAATCATGATGAGGGACCTACTTCCATGCTGACCCCGACAAGTCGCGTTCTCCGTGAAACTGCACCCACACGAGTCTTCCTGATTCTCCGAATGGCATCCAGGGATGGCGTAACTGGTGTCGGGGGAACAACTTTCTCTGCAGTGGGGTTTTGGGTGGATGCTTCTGCTGGGCTGGACACAGGCTCGGTAGCCATATGGTTCTGGTCGGGGACAAAAGGCACCTCAGTGTCCATGGTGGCATCGGGTTGTATAGTAGAGTGTGTCGGATATGGGGATTGCACCTATGGGTAAGATGAGCTGAAAGAATCAGAGGTGTGCGTAATTTCTTACTGGGGTTCTGCCACGGTGAGTGTACCGCTGTTCCATATTAGCAAGCTCTCTCTCTTTGTCTGCCTGTGTCTGTGAGTAGGAGTGAATACGTTGTGTTACACAGCTCGCGCACCATCATTTGCCTTGTCCTTTTGTCAAGCTCAGATTGTAGCCGCTGTTCCATTTCGTCCATCTCATGGTCGCGCTGCCGGAGTGCGTTGGTGAGCTTGTAACTCGAAGCCTCCAGGAGGCTGTCTATTTGCGCTTTCATGTTGTCCTAGAGAGAACAATCAGTGAATGAAGGACACCTTATGGCCAGACTTACCTCTAGTTGCTTCTTGATTTCACGTAATTCCTCTTCTTGTTTCTGATTCGCCAGCTCCTGATCTTGCTGTATTTGGGTGACAAACGCATGATGTTCCTGGACTTGCGCCTGACTGGCGATAAGCGTGGGCTTGTTCTCTAGCAGAAACTTGGACTAACCTTAAGGCTATTGTGGAGAGCGGTTACTTCGTGTTGTCGGTCTTGGAGGAGCGTTGTGAGGTTGGCGTTCTGGTGTTCAAGTTCCTGGCGTGTAGTGCCTAGCTCACGAACATATTCAACCTCACGCTCTTTCAGCATAGTCAGAAGGTCGTTATTTTGTTTTTCAAACTCCTGGCGGGCAGTGCTAAGCACTCGATCATGCAACACCCCGTACTGTTCTCTAAGATCCTATGGTGACATTTAGTGAGTGTACGATTTAGATGCACGGAAAAGCTTCCTGACCTGTTCCTGTTCCTGTAGCTTCTGTCGCAGCTCATTTACGTGCTGGTCCTTCTCGCGAAGTGCTTCGCGAAGTGACTGAGAGTAGTCGACTTCATGATAAAGACGTTTAGTGGCCTGCGTATGCTTAGACACAGGTACCAGACATCACGAACTATTTGACTTACTCCTTCGCTGCCTGCACGTTGGCGCTTGGCAGGAGTCCGGACTTGACTACGATGGAGATGAAGTTGGGGGTGAAACCTGAAGGTCTTGTTTTCGGGCTGACCAGCAGCCTTGACGGTAGCAGGAGTGGGAGCAGGGGTTGGATTGGATTGGATGTGGCCTGGACTTGTGCGGGGGGTTAGTTCTGGTGAGGAGGGAGACAGGTCCGAGTCTTGAGATTCGCGTGGTGAAGAAGGAGGCACATCCGAGCCCAGGATTGAGTCGGGTTCCGGTGTGGCATAACTGGTAGAAGTGGGCGATCCATTGTCAAAAAGATCACCGGTATCGTGTACCGTTTGAATATCGTCTACAGGGATGCCAACGCGCATGTCAAATGCAGTAGTGGCTGCTCCTGGGTTGTCAGAATGGCGGGAGTCATATAGCAGGACACTGGGATGATACCCACCATCACATTGTGGATCGACCTGTTGTTCTTCGTTGCTTGGCAACGTCGATGTTCCGCGCTGGTTAAGGACCGTCGAGAAACAGCAGCACAATTGGCGGCACTGTGATGCGTACCTTGTAACCCAGATCAGTGGTGCTGTGACGGGTACCTCGCTTCCTATTGTCGGGAGATGATCATCTACATTTCCCGGTCGCACCGGGCACCTTACAACCATTTCGCTACTGTCTTATTGTACGTCTTGCGCTAGAGCACTTTAGGGGATGTCATATCCGAGCTGCATTTGTCAACAGTTTGTCACTTACCACTCTGCCTTATTGTCATCGAGGCCAAGGGTTTTCTGTGACGTTCACCATGGTGAGGCCCATTGTGCGACCGCTTACAGCCTATTGTGAGGACGACGCAACGCAGCAGACCCAGAGTTTGATGGGGAATGATCTGCGACTGTTCAATCAGTCAAAGTACCTGTGACCGCTCTGATTGGGGTTACAGCCTATTGTGTCTTATTATCTCGACGGATTGAGTTTGTGCCCACTGCCGACAAATCGGGGTTAGACCGATCAGCGCTATTGAACATAAGTACTTAAATTTCCCCGGAATAATCGCCCACCTAAATCGCCCGCAACTTTGCATCCAATTAGTGCTGGTCACTGCTCAGCGTTGAACTTCTTCATCCCATTCGACATGGTAAACACACGTACCTACATTTTACCGTCTTCCATGGTTGGTACTCCTCGTTCTAGAGTTTTGATGTACTAATTCCTGCGCCAAGACTCCAGAACTGCATCTGAGATGCAGGTTATATTCTGCCACCATGCCCCGACCATATCAAGTCACGATGCTTACCCGCTGCGCTGACTCAACTCGGCTATCACAGCGCTTTCCCGTTGCTGAGAGCTTGTTGCAGGATGCAACAGTGCAGCCCTACGTGCACAATTGTCAAGTGATCGTGCACGAGGGTCGTCATATTTACCGATTTTGTGTTTTTTTCAAGCGACACTGCCGTCTGCGGCTGAACCCCTTCCTGAGTAAGATGGGTGGCCAGTTCCGTGGTGACGTTGTGGTGATGCGAGTCGGTGAATCTTCTGTTGTAAATATGCAGGGCAGAGACACCGTTGTTGCTGACTTTATGATGGCGTAGTGAGTATATTTTCTTCGGCCCAGCAAGGCAATAATGCTTACATGGGTTATAAAGCTTTGTTCAATCCATTAGTGGGTGTGCTCGACTGCCACGTTCTCTCACCTTCGTCAAACCACGCAGCAACCGCATTAATCGTCGTTTACTAGCCCGAGCATGTCGTGTTGTTTGTCTGTAGAGTATTGTGTTGTGTTCTTGTCTGTAAAGTCTACCATCAATGGTGCAACTGTAAAACAAATATGAGATACTCAGTTGGTGTGGGGTGATGACGGATCGATGGATCGATGGAATTGAAGTGGACGCTGAAGGTGGGAAACTGCAAAGAACGTGGGGAAAATGATTGGGTAATAGGGAATTTCCACCATCAAAGCTTGAGGCGATCATCGGCAGGACGTACACGCGCTGCGTTCTGCAGTGAAAATCTCATTCATATATGTCTTGTCTGTGGTATACACCAGCATCGAGCATAGAATACACATGATTTACTTAGCACCGGCAAAAGGACTATCATGACGATCACATCAGCTACTTCTGAGAGCGCGTTAGATAATTCATGAATGTACAAGGATTCGGAGAGAAATACCTTCGCTGCTTTTTTTCCTTTTGCCGCTGCTGCAATTTCGATTTCCTGCCGGCGAGCACGACTCGAAGTATACTTAAGGCGCATCATGATCATGTCATTGACTGGCCAACAATCACGATAGTTCTCGAGATCAGGAATGGCCGCTGTGGCCTAGGAACGAGATCGTCAGCCATAGTCGTGCTTGTATACAGGAATTGTATGTACCTTGTCTCGTACAAGTCGGAGTGGACCAGGACTCTGCATCGAGGCACATTTGGTGGTGTCAAGATGTTCGTCAATCAAACGGTGCGTCAGTTTCTGAAGTGTGTCATTCAATAGTAGCGAAGGTAGATGAGCACAATGCAGACCTTCAACTTCGAAAACACTCTATGGTTCCAGTTGAGAGTCGTCTCGAGGTTGTATCCCCCCCTTCCAGGCCGTCCAGGCTCACCCGGAGGTTTTGGGATTGCAGAGTCTTCAGATAACGTACTGGAAGCTTCGTCACTATCGGATGATGCCTCTGACGAGGAGTTGGATTGATCTGATGAGGAGTCAACGATGCCAGAATGTGGCAGAAGCGGTTTTCCACTAGTAGCCCTCTTGGGGTAAGGAGATGAATCACGCGCTAGCTTGAATGGGCGTCCCGCGGGTAGAGGCGTAAGTTTGGAATCAGGCTTGACAATGGTAGTCGGTGTACCGCTCTCGGAGTGCAAAGCTTCATCGGCGAGCAGCCGAGATAGTTGGGAAGGCTTCCCGAGCAATTCTTGCTGGTCAGTCAACAGTGGAGGGAAAGGAGGTGGAGCGGTGGTCGTGGCGGCATTGAAGAATGGTGAGATGGACTTGATAGTTGTAGGCATAATGGTGAAGTATGGACGTCGAGGGAGAAGGACTGGTCCTTTAAACCGAGTCGTTCCGACCACGAGAGTGTCTAAGAAATGGCTACCGGGAGAACAATAGTGAGGAAGTCACAACAATAGGCGTCGTAAGTCCAGTATCATGAAGCATCAACTTACGCCGCCGTAATTGTAATTATTGTTGTTGGTCGTCACAACCGCCAACGTCACAACAGTAATTGTCGCCTCCGGGGAATTGGGTTGTCATGGAACCTGGTCACCAAGCCTGATCATTGTCATCTTTGATTTGGATTGTCCGTGATTCTTGGACTTAAAAAGGTAGGATTGCCCACCAAGATATCACACAATGATCGGACTCGGATTCTTCTTCACCCGTACCAGCTCACAACAATATACCAAAATTACCCAGATACATGCTTCTACGGCTTCCATCTACACGCTTGCGATCTCACACGATGGGGAGTTGTTAGCGAGTGGTGGTGAGTTCAGTATTTTCGGCTGGACATGTACTAAGTTACCTATTAGGCGCTGATGGTATGTCCATCTGGCGTATCTCGTCCGGAAAAGAGATTGGTTCTTCCAGTACCAATCAGGATACTTGCGGCGCTGTCAGCTGTGCGATATGGATGAAAACGAGGTTTACCACGACAGAAACGCTCTGCTACGGCACCGGGCTTGGGTACCTTGTGTTTCTTCGGCCAAATCCTGTGGACGTAAGCACGACGTAAACTATACCACTCATTTTCTCTGACGACTTACAGAGGAAGTTTCAAGAAGTATGTGCCAGGCGACTCGGCGCTGGATTCGAAATCACTTGCGTTGCTTGGGACGCATCTTGGTTGGAAGATGGGTTACGTGTCGCTGTGGGAATGCGCGACAATGTCGTCCAAGTCCTGTTACTCAATGCAAACTCGCAGTTGCAGTCTGTCTTTGCTGGTCGTCTCAATGACACAGTTCCACGTTCAGTTGCCTTCTCAGGTCATGACAATCTGTATATCTTTGGACTGTTTGATGGAAAAGTGTAAGTGAACTCCAAAAAATGCTTTCAGATGCACGTTGCTCATCGGAATTAGTATTAGAATGAATATTTCAGACGGGAACGTTTTGAGTGAGCACCATTGCGGGTCTATCATGTACGTGCATGGTAGTCAGGTATCGGACCATACCTGACCAGTGGTTGTAGCGGCTACGCAGCGATTAGCCTGAAGAAGCACCTTGTTGTCATTGACAATGCGGCAAATGGTTTCACGTTGTATCGTCTGGACAGCCCAAGCCCAATCCGGACATACATAACAGAGCCGCCAACTGTCCTTGTTCCGAAACAAGTCGCTTTTGGAGAAGACGCAAAAATTGTTGTCGGTGGCAGCGACAATGGTAATGTATACATATTCAACAGGAGGTCAGGCGAGCTGCTCGAAGTGCTCTGCCATGCCAAAAGTGGCCTCATACAATCGATTGCAGTAAGTACTTGGTATAGTGCCAGACCACCAGTTATCGTTTATTGTTTTCACTTAGGTTCGCGACATCAATGGCTACTGCAAGATTGCAAGTGCCTTGGCGACTCCTGGCCGGAGACGTGTTACGATCAACGTCTGGCAGCATCAGTACACTGCTCCCAAGGTCAATAACAGAACCAACACTCATACTCAATGGAACTTGAAATCATCGCTCTGGGTGATGGTACGGGTACTCGCTCTTATTGTTCTATTGGTCATCTTGATCAGTCTTGGCATTGCACGGCTGGTGAGTCATCTCATATTCATGTCGGATATAAAGTGTCTCAATGAAGGTTCCAGGATCCTGTACCTCAAATCGCCCATTGGTGTGCCAAGTTTCAGGAGGAGCGTGCACTGGCATCAGCATTGCAGCCCGATCGGGAGCCTGTGAAGCCCAGGTATGCCCCCGCTGGTGACAAAAGTGGGGGTATGACTTTACGAGATATGGCGGAGAAGTTCATGACTTTGGCTCTGCAGGCCGACCACAGCACGCTTGCTGTCCACGATCAGCAGGAAGAACAAGTCAGTACCAATGACAGAGTTATTTACCTGTAATGTACCTCTATGACGAGGCCCATTCAATACAGAATCGTCGACGCTCTCATCGTGGCGATGTTTTCGGGTCTGACCCGATTTGCAAACTCCCAGGCTCGTTCCCTTCACGATAACAATGTAATGCACCGCCGTTCGACCTTGTTGCAACCATTCAGCACAGTGGACCTTGTTCTGTGAGAACAAGGTAGCCCAAGGTGATTGTTTCCTTGTTCCTTGAGCATTTATTAACGAGTCCGTGTCTGCCTACTTTTCCCAATTCGCACCCATCTTGGTCTGAGTTGGATCTCATGCCACCTGCTCGCCCTGTATTCAAACGATGCACTTGCGAAGAGTGCGTTGAGCGCAGTCCAAACGGTGTCTCTATGGACTCCAGATTGATACCTGCACATGTAAACCGTGTCAGGAAGGAAAGAAGAAGGTCGATTCGTAAGCTTCGCTCAGCTCTCTCCGAATTGGACATCGCTTATCCAGCTTAGAGTCTGCCAGTGCCACGGATGCAGACGATCTTGCTGCGCAACTGTTCGCTCTTACTGTCACCGATGAAGGACCCGATCCCAATATGCTCTCGAGCAAACTATGGAGTTGTCGCACAGACTTTGAGGCCACGCGTCAAAACGTGAACCTCATTACGGGACCAGCTCCAACGGTGTCCGTTGCACAGCTCGCAGATACGATCAGTCATCTCAATATTCAACCATCCGCAGTCACCACTGGGGCATCGACTCCAGATACCTCCCAACCAGATGCTCCCGATCTCCCCCTACCCTCGCGAGTGTCGCCACCTTCTGTCGGAGCATCACACACAACGAAGAAGGACAGAAATCAACGTTCAGTGAAAGCGCTAAAGCTACTCGCTAACATCGAAGCTGGCGTCCACCGCTGCTTCCGGCTGTTATTGGACGACTCAGATGACACCACCAGGATTGTCAATAACGAGCTCGCTAGGTTGAGAAAAGCCCTGAAGGACATAACACGTAACGCTGAGACTGTTGCCCTGCGCAAGAAGGCTGTGGACAATGCGTTGGAGCAGCTTGAACTAGAACTGAAATCGAGGTCATCGGCGGATGTTCTTCTTCAATCTCCCATACGTATAACCAATGGTAAGCTCCGGTACGCCGTTCCAAACAGATTTATTGACAAAACCTCTCAGACCACCATTTTAAATCACTAATCAGTCGATTGGACCCCGTCGCCCAGGTTGCCATTGTAATCGGTATTATATGTACCACTGTCATGGGCATAGGCACACGCGACGGTGACTTCCTTATGAGTGCGCTGTCCCTCCTCCTTTATCTGGCCTTTCAGGCAGTTCACGCAACGTCTGGCGACATGCACAAACATATTTTGAAACAAGTTCCATCAACGATCAATGGCGCTCTCGCTCAACTTGGTCTTAAGTGCAAGACGATTCCACATGCTGTCTGCACTTGTCATTGCACCTACCCACCAACATACTCTGACAGCTCGAGCACCCCAACATATCCCTCTTATTGTACGCATCACCCACGCCCAGAGACATTATGTGGGGAGCCACTTCTGAGTAGCCTGCCAGATGGAAATTTGGTGCCAAAGAAGATCTTCCATTATCATGACTTCAACGAGTATTTGGGTCAACTTCTCTCCCGTAGCGATATCGAGGCACTCATGGACCGCTCATGCGACGAGCTCACCGCTTCGCTGTCCTCTCCCCAGCCCCAATTTGTCAAGAATGTTTTCGAGGCACAATTCCTCCGTAACTTCTTTGGCCCTGATCGAGAGAAGCTCTTCATCGACCGGGGTAACGAGGGTCGCTATGTTTTCGCACTCCACGTTGACTTCTTCAACCCTGAAGGCATGTCCCAGCGTGGTGCGCGTACGTCATCAGGAATTATATCAATGGCATGTCTCAATTTGCCTGTTGATGTGCGTTACAAGCCGGAGAATATGTACCTTGCGGGTATCATTCCAGGTCCCAAACAGCCTTCCCTGGAGAATCTCAATCACTACATCCGCCCACTTGTCAAGGATCTGGCGCTTTCATGGGAACACGGCATTCGCTACTCAAGAACCGCAAACCATCCTGACGGGCGTACCACTCGCAGTGCAATTGCGCTTGCTGTCTGTGACCTTCCAGCTGCACGTCACCTAGCTGGATTTGCTGGAGTCGGCAGTCACTTTCTTTGCAGTGCGTGTAATTGTTATCACAAAAGTAACTATGGGCGAGTTGATTTTGATGAATGGGTACCTCGGGACAAGGACAAACTACGTTTGCATGCTGAGGAATGGAGAGACGCCCCAACATCCGCAGATCGCGAGAAGATATTCCAGCAATATGGTGTGCGTTACACCGAGTTGTGGCGCCTGCCATACTGGGATCCTAGCCGGCAACTTGTCGTTGACTCGATGCATTGTATCCTCGAAGGCCTTGTTCAGCATCATGCACGCAATCTACTAGGCCTTTCCACGCAAGAACAAGCTGCACCAACAGCTTCCTTGTGCGCATTTGACTATCCATTCATCCGTCTCGATCCAGAGACTGCAGAAGCACTTTCAATGACAACGAAAGAGAGTAGTCAAGTCTCGGCTATTCATGAATTGCTTGTGTCGCCTGTCGCCTTTCCTGACGATGCTGCCTTCATGCAAACATTTATGGACAAATTGCTCGTGTCCCTGTCGTCGAAGAACACTCTGGCACTCAAGTTCGTCTGCAAGTCGCTTAACTGTGTCCCTTTGAAGCGAACACGAATATACAAAGCTGACTACGCAAAGGCACTGGTACAATGGGTTTGTCGCTTTCTCGGGTTGTCCTGCTTCCGCTTTAACCTGAAATATCCACAGCGTAAGCAGAAACCCCTCCGCTCAACAGCAGATGAACCATTCAAATATGGGTCCGAGGTCCTGGAGCGAATTCGCGATGTCATTCGTGATGCTTCCATGCCGTCATGGTTCCCCTCTGTTCCGGCTAACTTTGGCGACGCATCAGCAGGCACGATCAAGGCGGATGAATGGCGGTCGCTCATTACGGTCTATATTCCCATCGCTTTAATCGGTCTCTGGGGTTCAGCGGCTCCAGATACAAAGCAAAGGATGGTTCTAGATCATACCATGGACCTGGTTTCAGCTGTCTATGTCAGCTGCGCTCGGACGATGACATTGGAGCGCGCCAACGCATATCGTTCATATATTAAACATTATGTTGAGAAACTGAAATCTATCTACCCACAGTTCGACTCACGCCCAAACCATCATGCTGCCTTTCACATATATGATTTCTTGGTTCTTTTCGGTCCCGTACATTCTTGGTGGACGTTCCCTTTTGAACGGTTGATTGGTGTTCTGCAGCGCCTACCCAGCAACCATAAATCAGGTATGTGGTGTGTCCCTCACTCCGTGAATACCCGTCATAACTCTAACGTAGGCGAACTGGAAAATACGATGCTTCACTCTTATCTCAAGGGTGCAATGCTCCGCACTCACCTGTCTCGACCGGATTGCCCTCCTGCGCTTCATGAATGCAAGGTTCTCCTTGATCAGGCCTATGGCGCTCAGAGTACCCCGGACCACTTTGAAGATGTCAACCCACGACCTGATGCAAGAGCGATAAACATCCCACCGGAACTCCGACATTTAGTTTCTCAGCCCAGGACAGTGCTCCGAGCCCACCTGAGACATGCGGGTGTTGTCTATAGTCGCTCGTCCACCAACAACGGGAATTCACAAATTTTGTTCTATCCTCATGGTGACCGGTCCCAGCCGTCAATTCCAGGTGTCATACAATACATCTACGAGGTTGGAGGGTCCATGGCCTTTGCAGTGCGGAGACGGAGACGGTGCACAAAGGATTCGGACATTTTCGCAGCTTACCCTCACTTTCCAGCAAAGCTGTATTTGACGCAACTCGCTGAGAAATTAGAGCATGTCCAGATTTCGTGGGTAGTAAGTCATTATGCCTGCTGGGTGGTCTCACCAAGACAAGTCATTGTTCTATCACTATGTCGGGCGAGTACTCTGGTCACCTCGCGAACATTGTTTGCTGACTTGTTTCGCAGGATTAGCTATGAAGGGATTGTAGTACTGATGTGCGGCGAGGAAATCAAGCACCGATTGAACATCCAAGGGGGGCGATGATCGCCCTGCGTGCGGGCGGTGTTGTCGGGAGATACATTCTGGCACAGCCGAATTTTTTTGTTTTACCATACCATTTGTTCTTGCTTTAAACTTGAAGAATGCAATGGTCACAATTCTTTGCTCGTTCTTAAAGTTTAGGCGGCCGCGCTGGCCATGAGAAAACTTAGTATTTCGATGAAGGACAAATCCGTACGCTACATTTCAAGTTTAGACTATCGTTTGTTCATTGCTCAAACTTCACGTTTAGCTTCATATTTCGTGCTGTACGAAACGGGTGTACAAACTTCAAATTTCAACCACTGTTTGGACCTTCAACGAAACATCAAGTCTGGTGGTTGGTCAAACTCGTAACTAAATTTCAAGTCAGTCCCCTACGTTTAGCTCAACATTTAGGGTGGTGCTAAATATTGATGTAGCCGTTGTGATAGTACATACGATAACACATGCGGACCAATGGGATGCGCTCGTTACACGTCGCTTGTCCGAAGATTTAGCATCTGCGGTTACGTTCGTGCCTCGCGCACCGCAGTGCGTCACTCACTGGCAACCCGAAAGTCAACATTGACAACTCGATCTCGTACCATCCAGGAGTGGTTGGTCCGAGTCATACTTCGTTATATCCCCCTCAAAGATGCACCCATGTAACCCATGTACATCTCATCGGACCACATGAATTGGATTGCCAAGGCGTGTCTTGCTGTGCGAGCGGTGAACACGTTCCGAAAGATGACCTGCTCTGTAAATCAACGTAGCACTGAACTCGTGCAGGTCAATTCTCTCTCTAGTAATCCCTCTCAGGCCGTGCGTTTTGCAAACTTTGCACGCGCTGTGCAGATTGTCGGTAGGCATGTATGATTTTCGCTGCCAAAGAACCTCATCGAAAGCATGTAACTTAGCTGACACTTCAAATGCTTACGTACAAGATTTCAGTGAGCTCCTTTCTCTCCTTCCCCAACACCCCCAATCCGGCCCCTTTACTGCACAATGGAAGCACAAGATTTGTTTGGCGAACGTACACGCAATGGGCTGAAACAGTTTGCCAGAACAGTTTGGAAACACCCCAATGTTCTCTTGAAGCATCACGAGGCTGGGTTCGACTACATTGATTTGTCTGGACACCTCCTTGCTCTTAAAATGCTTCTCGGGAGAGCGATTGTAGAAAAGATACTCGTCAGAGATGAGTACCGCATCGCACTGGAGGCTTTGGAGAAAGAAATATACGACAACGGGGCCAGTATCCTCGGTCAGCCTGGCATCGGTAAGTTTGAGAAACACGCAACGTGAGGATAAATTCGAGCTGTTGATTCACCAGGAAAGACTCTTTTTCTGGCTTATCTCCTCGTCCAGTATCTTGGACAGGGTCGACAAGTTGTAGTGCACTATGGGAATTACTATGTGCTGTTTTCGGATAGCGTCTCTTTCCACTCTATCAAGGATGAATCACCGCTTGAATCTTCTCAATTTTGGGCTCTTTCGGGATCCAGAACAACCAATATACATCCTCCCCGCACCCTTTATGACAATCCATATCTCAAAACGATCCAAGCGTCATCGCCCAAGAAAGCACACTGGGATAGATGGACTAGAGAGATCGGCGCTCGGCTCTATATCATGGATATCTGGTCGGAGCAGGAAATAAAATATCTCGCGTACGTGATGCCTTTTTTTCCCCAGCGACTTGATTTAATAAGGTGATTAGCGCGTTGATGGGATTGGATGCCACGCGCATGATCAAGCTCTACAAGCAGTGCGGGGGAGTTCCTCGAACATTACTGTATTTCTTCAAAGAGTCGGATGAACGTATTGAAGAGTGGTATCGTGGAGACGCTCGAAAGGTTGTCAAAAATTGTAGTGAGTGGCTAGGGGACACAGAGTACCTCGACGTGTCAGAGGACATTCCATCAAGGTACATTTTTTGTCGACCTCGGAAGTTTGGGAAGCCAGACGTTAACCGCCGGTTGGCCTGCGCTGTGCTGGCAACACAACTCATTTGCATCATCCTAGCGGAGAAGCTACAAGACTGCGACCACACCGAGAGGCTAAAGTTCTTTGATGCTCTGAGCCTACCTTTCGAAACTCGAGCAGCAGCAGGATACATATATGATTCCTGGTTTTGCAGCTTTTTCGCTTCTCAGAAAGCCACTATCAACTGCCACTGGTTGTCGGGCATGGATGAAGACATACACGGGATAACGACTCTCATTTCCTCAAGCGAGAAAGAACAGAACGTTACTAACCCTCCATATTATTGGGTTGCACGCTGGGACATCCCAGGTATAAATGGTGTTTTGGTGCGCAAGGACAGGATCTTTGCATTTAAAATAGCCGTCGGATGGGAATACCCCTCACCGGAAAACGGATTGAGGATGTTACAGGGTGCCTTGCCTGACAATGTGAAGTATCTTCCTTGCAGTTTGGTGTACGTTGGAATCGAGGAGAGTTCAGTTAAAGCGGCCGCAAAGCAGTGGGCGGATCAGATCGTGGCGCAGGGCGTACGCATTGGGTGGGCAGCTTTAGACCCAGTGCAAGATGGCATTACTTACAAGGTGCGCCGCCGGACGTTGGGTTGGTTCATTCTCCGTCGCCTGATAGTTTTTATTAGAAA
>JBBPRC010000037.1:0-14407 GCA_038092835.1 Boletus pseudoseparans
ATTTGAGCTTGGCCTCGTTCCCTCGTCAGAGGGTTCGGAGGAACTAATCCTTGTGGACGAGGTACTTACCCCCGACTCATCCCGATACTGGCCTCTAGTGGGTTATGCTCCGGGAAAAGCCCAGCCAAGTTTTGACAAGCAGTACGTGCGGGATTACTTAACGTCAGCCGGTTACCAGAAAGGTTTTGAGAGTGGACCAAATGGAAATGGAAAGGGCTGGGGCATCAGTGAAACCACCATTGCGGAAACTCAGGCGAAGTATAGGACTGCTAAAGAAATGCTGGAATGCTCTCTGAAAAAGAAGTCTATTCCTTGAAGAAATGCCTCGGAGGGGTGTTGGCGAAATCTGTGTGGGCACTTGTATATAATGTATAGAATTCAGTTCCACTCTCGACCAATTTGTAGCGTTTAACTCCTGCCAGCTGGGGCTAACATATCTGTCCAGGCACGTTCGTATTGGACTGCAGGCTTTGCGGCAACTCCGAGAGCCCGTGCAGCAGTCAAAACCCAGTGAGGGTTTCGAAGAAGCTCTCTAGCGAGAAGAACTACATCTGATTTGCCTTCTTTGAGGTATGACTCGGCTTTGGAGGGGTCCGTTAGCAAGCCAACTGCACCAATAAGAATGTCGGGGTGTGCAGCTTTGAGTTCTGCGGCAAATGGAACCTTGAGTGAAAGGTGCATCAGATAAGACACAGAGGCTGTTAGAAGAGAAAAACATGCTTGGTAACCCTGCTTCAATGGAATCTTCTGCCGGGCCCAGTTACCGCCGCTGCTTGTGTCAATAAGATCGACGCCGATGTTCTTCAGTTCACCAACAAAGATCTTGCTTTGCTCGATACCCCACTGCTTCCATTCTCCATCGTTATTCTTCTCAGGACCTTCAGCCCAATCTGTCGCACTAATCCTTACGAAGAGTGGTTTGTCTGTCCAAACTTCACGAACTCGTTTGACAAGCTGCAACGGGAATCGCATCCGGTTTGGGAGACACCCGCCGTATTCGTCAGTGCGGGTGTTTGACAAAGGAGAGAGAAATTCGTGCAGGAGGTACCCATGGGCAGCATGAACTTCAATGAAGTCGACTTACATGCTGTTCAGCCTGGACCACTCATCGCAGTAAACGCCTGGAAACTTACAGCCAACATTTCGGCAGCGGTCTACAGCTGCTACGAATGCATCTTCAACAGAGACTATGTCACTGTCTGACATGGGTCTTGGAAGTGGATGAGAGTCGGAGAATGGCACTGAGGTAGGGCCATAGACTGAATGAAGTATAAGCGGAGTAAATATATGGACTATGCACAACTAACCGTCTTCCGGCCATCCATTCTCCTGTAGTCCAGCGACATACGTGGCGGTCCTATGTGTTCCAGCCGCGTTCGAATGAACCCAAGGGGCATAGGTAGATGCTTTTCTGCCAGCGTGCGCAAGCTGTATTCCAATTACAGTGCCTTGGGCGTGAGCAAAGTTTACAATCCGTTTAAGAGGTTCTATATGGCTGTCTGCCCAAATACCCTGGATGACTATGAGATCAATCGGTGACCACTGTGAGTCGTACTTACCAAATCTTCTGGAGATATGCGTCCTTCGGGCAGAACTGCTGTAGCTTCAACTATGATGGCTCCAACACCACGGGAAGCAAATCCCTGGGAGAATGACCACGTAAGGATTTCTATAGAGGAAGCGCTAGATTATACGAACACCGAGGTGAACAAGATGCCAATCAGTGGCATGTCCGCCGTTAGAGCTATATTGACACATGGGAGACTGACGATAGGTCAATGATCCCTGAGCAGACTTGAAGGGGGGACAGGTGAGCATACCAACCAAATTCTGTTCTTAAAAGTGACATCTTTGATCGTAACTGGCTGGAAGAGCACAGGGAGTTCCTTGTTCTGCGTGAAAACGTCCTAGCACCAAATTGTCAACTCTCACGTTAGTGCGCTTTAAGCCCAATGAACAGACCGTGTTGGTATAAGCCGATCCTACATCTGGCTCGTTAAGTGGGAAGAATCCTTTGACGGCGGGAACGGGGTTGTTCAGGTTTAACGGTCCCTGCCAGTGGCATACAGAGTTGTCAGTCTTCTGGATTTGGTCTCTGTCAGGAACGGTTGAGGCAGCACCGTCAACATCGGACAATGATTTCTGAGCTATCATTCTGCTGACCATGTCGAGGGTGGACCTGTGGGTATGTAATGAATGCTCTCTGCCGCTGGTGGATTGGGAATTTAGATCTAAACGGGCCGGAGTTCCGATTGAATAGATCTTGACCACCATGGCAGACGTTGCTGGCATATTTCTTCCGCATCTCCAGAACATAGAGCCCGATGAAAGGTTCACCTTTAGGCTGCCTATCATTACTTCCTCTGGAGGGAACAGATACTACGCAAAACTCGGCGACGTCACTGAATCAGATCAATACACTGGAGAGGCAGAGTCACTCAAAGCCATTTACGCTGCTGCTCCGGGCTTGGTACCCAGAGTGTTCGCATACGGAGTGGTTGATGGGCATTCGAACGAGGCGGGGGGCAGGCCCTACTTTCTCTCGGAGTACAAAGAGATGGGATCCTTGTCGATGAAATCAGCGGAGCTCCTGGGTGAAAGAATTGCAACTGAACTTCACACCTTTAAGAGCAAAAGGGGCTTTGGGTTCGACGTCCCGACGTACTGCGGGGCGACCAAGCAGGAGAACGGATGGTTTGACAACTGGGAGGAGTGCTATAGTTCAATGATCGAGAATCTCTTACTCAAGCTTAAAGGGAGAAGTGGGAGCGCGGAGTTGATCGTCAAAGGCGAGCAGGTGAGGTCAAGGTAGGTTATGATTTATGTAACACCCATTTGCCTGAGATACGCTCATTGCGAAGAGTGATACCATGGTTGCTTCGCTCGTTGAGGATAGAACCGGTCCTCTTGCACGGTGATCTCTGGGTACGTCGTGGAGATCAACTTCTGGCACACCTGACGACTTATGAATAGAGTGGAAATACGGGAGTTGATCGCATCAGCGGACAACCAGTCATTTTTGACCCTTCCTCGTATTTCGGCCACCATGAAGCTGAGTGAGTCAATATTCATACGGGACCAAGTTGCCCAATCTGAACTTTGCAAAGCCTTGCCATTGCTCGCATCTTTGGAGGAATTCCGAACGCGTTCTTCTCCGCCTATCACCAGCATCTACCGAAAAGCGAACCTGTCGAGCAGTACGATCTACGGGCTGACCTGTACGAGCTCTACCATTACCTCAACCACACGGTGCTATTTGGTGTGAGTAGGCATAGTAACTGGGATATCTGAATATGTTCATTGATAACTTGGACACAGGGAGCTTATGCCAATAGCGCACTTCGAAAGATGACCAGACTTGTGGATGCTTGTCCTTTGTAGATTTGTAATCTTCAGTTAACGTTCGGAGTTTGAATCTCGGAGACATCGACAAGCGTCAACAAAGCTTACCACTCGTGCTCGTCGACGTCAACGAGACGCGCTCAGCCCCGCCTTTTCACCACCATCACCGTCGCCAACACTCCTCAGAATATTTCAGATCTGAAGCGTCTTGTTTGGCGTCACTCAAGTCCCGTGACTCAGCCCTCGTTTCTTGCGACCCAGACTCCACCATTCCTGCTCCATGAGTCAAGGTACATATAAACATAACTCTGTTGCTGACGCTTTCTGAAGCATTCGAAGATATCGAAGCTTCTCAAAATACATTCTCATACGATGATCCAAGCTACGCGATGGATGAAGAAGAGGAGTACGAGGAGATAACCCAGGAAGACTGCTGGACTGTCATTTCCAGCTTCTTTGAGCAGAAGGGTCTTGTCCGGCAACAACTGGATTCGTTCGACGAATTCGTTCAAAACACGATGCAGGAGCTGGTCGACGAAAATGCAGACCTTATACTCGATCAAGCGGACCAACATACTGGCCACGAGTCGGACATGACACGACGTTACGAGATAAAGTTTGGTCAAATATACTTATCACGACCAACTGTCACAGAAGCAGACGGTTCCGTAGTCCCCGTTTTCCCTCAGGAGGCACGTTTGCGAAACTTGACGTACTCTGCCCCACTCTACATCGAGATGAAGAAGAGAGTATTGCTGGGTCGCGAGGATCCCGACGGTGTTCCTGGGGATGTGATCTGGGAGTCGGAAGGACATGAAAATCCTGAGGATACGACAAAAGTCTGGATTGGCAAGGTAAGTAATCTTGCTTGTGAGTACGCCACCAGAGTTAATCTGTTTTTGTAGGTTCCCATTATGCTGCGATCCACGTTTTGCATTCTGAAGGGTCTACAAGACCAGGATCTGTATGATCTCAACGAGTGCCCTTACGATTCAGGGGGATATTTCATCATAAATGGGTCGGAGAAAGTTCTTATTGCGCAGGAACGCATGGCAACGAATCATGTATATGTCTTCGCAAAAGCCCAACCTTCTCCTATTAACTTCCTTGCCGAAATACGGAGTGCCGTTGAGAAAGGTGGAAAGACAATTAGCCAATTTCAAGTGAAAATGTTCCATCGTAACCAAGAACGTTCTGTAAGTATTGGCGCCTCGTGATGAACCTCGCATTTACGCTCGTCTAGCTTGGAAACGTCATTAAAGCCACAATTCCGTACATTCGTGTCGACATTCCCATCTGGGTTGTCTTCCGTGCACTTGGCGTAATTTCAGACCGCGATATCCTTGAGCACATTTGCTATGATATGCAAGATTCTCAGATGCTTGAAATGCTGAAGCCCTGTATCGACGACGGGTTCGTCATCCAGGATCGGGAGGTAGCACTTGACTTCATAGGAAACCGAGGCACGACCACCGGGCTTTCCAGAGAACGGCGTATTCGTTATGCCCAAGAGATTCTGCAGAAAGAAATGTTGCCGCATGTTTCCATGGCAGAGGGTTCGGAGTCGAAAAAGGCCTATTTCTTCGGTTATATGATCCATCGACTCCTGCTCGCTGCTCTAGAACGGAGAGAACTGGATGACCGTGATCATTTTGGCAAGAAACGCCTTGACCTAGCTGGACCGTTGCTTGCCAACCTTTTTCGCATGCTCTTCAAGAAATTGACAAGGGATGTATATCGATACCTTCAGAAGGTATGCTCTAGCGTGTTCCGTGCTGTTTCGCGTTTTCAATCCGATTTAGTGCGTTGAGACCCACAAAGAGTTTAACCTCTCATTGGCTGTCAAACACCAAACCATTACCAATGGTCTTAAGTACTCGTTGGCTACTGGTAACTGGGGTGATCAGAAGAAGTCAATGGCTTCAAAAGCTGGCGTATCCCAAGTGCTCAATCGATACACCTACGCCTCTACCTTATCCCACCTTCGTCGTTGTAACACCCCGCTCGGACGGGAGGGCAAAATCGCGAAGCCTCGTCAGCTGCACAACACACACTGGGGGATGGTTTGCCCTGCGGAAACCCCAGAAGGACAAGCTTGTGGTCTCGTCAAGAATTTGGCATTGATGGCCTGTATCTCTGTTGGTTCATATTCTGCTCCCGTCATCGAATTCCTGGAGGAATGGGGTCTCGAATCATTGGAAGAGAATTCACATTCATCCACGCCCTGCACAAAAGTGTTCGTGAATGGTGTCTGGATGGGCGTGCATCGTGATCCTGCTAATCTTGTCAAGACGATCAAAAAACTTCGCCGAAAAGATGACATCAGTCCCGAGGTTTCTGTCGTGCGTGATATTCGCGAAAGGGAGCTTCGTCTCTACACCGATGCAGGGCGAGTTTGTCGACCCCTCTTCATTGTCGATAATCAGCAGCTCGCCCTGCAGAAAAAGCATATCAAGTGGCTTAACCAAGGCTACCGCGATGACGATGGCGAAGAGTTCAAGTGGGAGCAGCTGGTCAAGACAGGGATAATCGAGTTGTTGGATGCCGAGGAGGAGGAGACAGTGATGATTTCCATGACACCGGAGGACTTGGAGAACTCCAGGTTACAATCTGCAGGCATCAACCCTCATGAAAACGACGGAGACTTTGACCCTGCAGCGCGACTGAAGGCTGGGATCAATGCGCACACATGGACCCACTGCGAGATTCACCCTAGTATGATTCTCGGTGTCTGTGCTAGTATCATACCTTTCCCCGATCACAATCAGGTGCGTTCTTCTTCCAACCCTGATCGATGATGGGTTGACATCCTGCAGTCGCCGCGTAATACCTACCAATCTGCTATGGGTAAACAAGCCATGGGTATCTACCTCACGAACTTCTTGGTTCGAATGGACACGATGGCCAACATTCTTTACTACCCGCAAAAGCCTCTTGCTACTACACGTTCTATGGAGTATCTCAAATTCCGAGAACTTCCTGCTGGTCAGAACGCCATTGTTGCAATACTCTGTTACAGTGGCTACAACCAAGAAGATTCTGTCATCATGAACCAAAGTTCCATTGATCGGGGTCTCTTCCGGAGCATATACTACCGCAGTTACATGGACCTTGAAAAGAAGAGCGGAGTCCAACAACTGGAGGAGTTTGAGAAGCCGACTCGCGATACTACCCTTCGCATGAAGCACGGTACTTACGAGAAATTGGAAGATGACGGCCTCATTGCACCAGGAACAAACGTCAGGGGGGAGGATATTATCATCGGAAAGACGGCCCCAATCCCTCCGGACAGTGAGGAGTTGGGACAGCGGACTCGGACACATACTCGGCGGGACGTCTCCACACCTCTCAAGAGTACCGAAAATGGTATCGTTGATCAAGTACTGATCACTACCAACTCCGAGGGCCAGAAGTTTGTCAAAGTGCGCGTGCGCTCTACACGTATCCCACAGATTGGAGACAAGTTTGCCTCTCGTCACGGTCAAAAGGGTACGATTGGCATCACATACCGCCAAGAGGATATGCCATTTACTGCGGAAGGTATCGTACCGGACCTCGTTATCAATCCTCACGCCATTCCGTCTCGTATGACTATTGGCCACTTGGTCGAATGTCTTTTGTCGAAGGTCGCCACTCTTATCGGCAATGAGGGAGACGCCACTCCTTTCACGGACCTCACGGTCGAGTCGGTCTCGACCTTCCTTCGCCAGAAAGGCTACCAATCTCGTGGCCTCGAGGTCATGTATCATGGCCACACAGGCAGAAAGCTTCAAGCCCAGATATACCTCGGTCCAACGTACTATCAGCGACTCAAGCACATGGTGGACGACAAGATTCACTCTCGTGCTAGAGGGCCTGTGCAAATCCTGACGAGACAACCTGTGGAGGGGCGTAGTCGTGACGGTGGTCTCCGTTTCGGAGAGATGGAACGTGATTGCATGATCTCTCATGGTGTTGCAGCCTTCCTAAAGGAGCGATTGTTTGAGGCGAGTGACGCCTATCGGCTACACGTTTGCGACATGTAGGTGTTTCGTGTCATTTTCATTGGTGAAAAAAGTTGAACAAAATGGGATAGTTGCGGTCTTACTGCGATTGCCAACTTGGTAAGTAGGATTCAAGTCAGCGGTTTCATCATACTGACATCGTCGTTACAGAAAAAACAAACCTTCGAGGTAGGTGGTCAGTGTCCAGAAACATTGCGATGGAATTGATATCTGTGGCAGTGCCGTGCCTGTAAAAACAAGACTGCATGTTCTCAACTATACATTCCGTATGCAGCAAAGCTGTTATTCCAGGTTTGTTTAGAGTTTTGTTGTTCATGTTGCTCACTCAAGTCCCATTCCAGGAACTTCAGAGTATGAACATTGCAGCTCGTCTCTATACGGTGTCCACAGGTCGTGTGAGAGATTCATCTTAGGATAATAACATTATTCAGAGTTGCGTAGTCAAAGTCCTGTGTATTCTACAGATCCTAATCAACAGAAGTCATGAAATAACTTGAGGGTCTAATCAGTTCTATCTTTTTGTTGCCTTCCTCCCATGAGGCCAGTGCGTTCGTCCGTCGTCCCATTCTCGTCAACGGACTTGCGCTCCCCACGTCGTTTCTTGGATACATTCTCATGTTCATCGTCGCTACCAGCGTCCTCGTCGCCAATCTCAAAGACAACATGGTCCTCTGCGAGCGCCTCAGGTTCCCTACGGTTGTTGACAAGAGTAATCTCATCGTCTTCTCGGGCTCGAGTCCGGAGCTGAAGAGCCTCAGGATCATAGTCTTCTGCATCCTCATCTTCTTGAGCAATCTCGTCTGACATGGCGAGCGTGGATATCGAAGCGGCGGATAAGTATGATGTTGTGTAAGAAAAGAAAATACTTATCTCCGGTTGTTCTCAGTTGGACGCCAGAGGTATGCGATTGACCAAAAGGAAATGAAGTAGAGTATCGCAAGGTACCCGTCAAGTAACCACCAGCGTACGCGCCAGGATTTAGCAGCATAATCTACCAGGTTCTCAGCTGTCGAAGGAGTCTCTGGCTTTGACGAACATACCCTCGGCCAAGCGGTCCGAAAACGCCATAGACGATACTACAAAAAAGATGGCTATCACGACAACCGTTGCAAGCAGAATGTAATACAATCGCTTGAACATAGTCAACTTATACCGTTGTTTGCGAATAGTTAGTTGCGTCATTGTGCCTATAAAGTATGATCAATGACTGGTGAGCGTGACGGTGGAGGGTGCGCCATACCATTCAGAGAATATAGGATCCACATGAGGAAGCCACTCAACGTAAATGCCAAAGGTATGATGAACAGTAGGAGGACCAACGCCGAGGTTGACTCCAACTGAAGTTCAACGATGCCAACAGCATACAATACTTCAACAACCATAAGTAGGAGAAGTTGGGCATTAGAGATGACGCACCTCCAAAGATGAAATGTGCACCAGCCAAGAGTTGGCATTTCAACATTGTCTTGCCCAATGACTCCCGAACAACACTAAGACCAAGCGAAACGACTAGCAGCATAAAAAATGACAATGCGTTCCTTCCGGCATCGAGTATAGCGACTGTCAGGTAATTCAGTGCGAGTTAATGAAATTGAACTCATACACCAACCAACAAAAAGGAAAAGAGTTGATGCCGTGTTCTTGTCGTGCGCATTGAGATACCTATAGTAAACTGCCAGCTCTTAGCTAAACATCTCCTCCAGAATAAATTTCCCAACTCACCCCAATTTGCGACCATTTCTATGACAAGAAAGCCTATAAGACCTGATAGATAATACTGCATAGTATAAGACGGATGAAATTCCTGTAGTCATGAGGATGCACACCTGGATAGGTAGGAGTTCCGTAAGGTGCTTGTAGCAGATGTATGCCCAAGCCGAACCGAATAGTGCATATGCAAAAAACATGAAGAGATAGAACTGGAATGTGCCTGTAAAAATGACTATAGAGGCGAGGGAAGGAGAACTCACATTAACTTTTGGGTACTCAGACGCAGGAAGTTTGCCGTCAAAGGTATTTCTGAAAAGAACGACGGCATTGTATGTTGGATGCAAAGGGAGATCAGTTGGAGCTTGGCGGACAACAGTTGGAGTCATCACAGTGACAGGTACAATTGCTATAGGGAAAGTATGTTAAGGTTGTCGTCATGTTGGAAAAGACCAACTTACCAACGCAATAATATCCCGTCTTACGGACCTGGTATTGTATAGGAGATGTGTAAGCCAACATCCCGGATGGAATTAGATTTAGGGGACTATCATCCCGCGGTACAACATGAACCGTAACTGGGACAACACCCCTTGGCAGCCATGGTGACGTGTTGTTCTCTGAGGGAGGCGTTGGATTCCCGTGAGGATCATTCCAGAGGGATGGAGGAATGCCTTCCGATGCACCTGTTTGGCTCAACGCGACACTCGCGGTCCAGAAGCTCGTCTCTGACACGAGAGTGTGATCGTTTGGGTCCTCGGGAGCAAAAATAAATTTCCCCATGTTCTCATAGGAGCACAGGCCAGACTTGACGGCGTCGCTTGTGCACACATAGGTTTTCTGCTGATATGAGGGTGGTGAGTGGGGGTGAGCAGCGCAGCGCGGGTACCACTCACGGGTAGCGAATCGTCCGTTTCTGACGTGACTTTGCCTAGGTACTTGACGTCTTTCCACTCGTATATGACCATGGCGATCTGGCCATGAGATGAGGCGTCAAACGTGACTGGTAGTGCACTGAGTATTTGTGGTGGTGATATAACTGGTGCTTACCATTGATGTAGGTATCGTGTCCGCTCCACATGCCAGAGCAGACCTGCCTTGAGTAGTCCGAGTCCGAGAAGGAGACCTCATAGGCGAGGGTCAGGGAGAGCGCACCGAGCACCAGTAACAGCGAGGACAGCATGCAAGAGAGCGTTTGTTGTGGTTTGTTGTCCACTACCTTCAATATCTTAATGTGGGGCTGTCACGTGGTCACAGCTAATCATGCGCGGCGACGACGAGGACGTATTCGACAGCGTGACTTGGGAATCCGCCTCTGCTCCGTACGACGTCGACCCCCGTCTACACCACACAGGACCCGGGTTCAAGCAGAGCACAGCCGGCGTCGAGGAGCCCCGCAGCCCTCATGACCCCAAATGGGAGGGATACCTCGTCACCATGGTCAAGGATCCCGTGAAAGAGCTCGCAGAGACGAAGGATGCATACGTATCCTATCTCGTCACAGCAAAGGTCCGCAAAGTTTACAGCTCGTGTGCGCTCATGTGCTCATCCGGTCAAAGACAAATCTGCCTATATTCTCCTCCTCAAATCCATCATCCCGTCGCCGATTCACAGACTTTGTCTTCCTGCGGGACCACCTAGTAAAGGATTTCCCCGCATGCGTGGTACCAGCACTCCCGGACAAGCACAGGCTGGGTACGCTGCGCCACAAAACATACATTCAATATTGAATCACCTTACAGAGTATATTACTGGCGATAGATTCAGCCCCGAATTTATGGAGCGCCGTCGATTGGAGTAGGTCTGTCAGGAGTTATAAAGTCGCATAAACTGATCTGAAAACAGTCTCCATCGGTTTTTGCAACGTATAGCACGGCATCCTACTTTGCAACGCAGCACGCTTGCTCGTGCCTTCTTCGAGTCTACAGAATGGGTATGGCATTTCTCTCCTTTCCACTTTACTCACCATGACTCTGCCATAGCATGTCTTTATGCACCAGCACCTTGCTCACCCTCCTGGTCCTGAACCCACGCCAGGTATTATTGACAACATCTCAGACACCCTCTTGAATGCTTTCGCCCGAGTCCGCAAACCCGACGAGCGCTTCTTACATATGCGCGAGTCAGTTGACAAATTTGAGGACGGTCTCGTCCTCTCTGAACGTCTTTGGAATCGCATACGTGGGCGAACGAATGGTAAGTTGCTGAACCTACAGGGGGCATACCGAGGCTGAAATGAGAGACCAACTGGAACTCGTTGCAGACCTTACGGCGGACTATCATGATCTTGCTGTCGCCGTACAAGGCCTCGGATTCCTAGAATCAGGCATTACAGACCCGCTCAATCATTTCTCGAACACCCTTCTTGAATTTTCCGCGCTTCTTCGCCACAAGGTATCAATCTTCTCCCTACCTTTCTTTAGCTTTGCCTGAAGCTAGTTTCCTGCCAGACACAGACGACCACCGACCCATTCCTCGTGCATCTTCACTCGCTGCTTACTTATTCCCATGCCAATCGAGCCGTTCTCAAGCTTCGTGATCAGAAGCAGCTCGATTTTGAGGAACTATCTGACTACTTGTCCGGTGTCACGCTCGAACGTGACCGCCTGTCGGCGGTAATATCCGGTCACGCAGGAAGTACGGGATTAGGACTGAGTGCTTACATCAAAGATAAGGTAGATGCAATCCGCGGCGCAGACGATGACCGCAGTCGGGTGGAAAAGATGCGGAAATTAGATCTCAAAATCAAAGAAGTACGCAGTCCTTTCTCCTAATTTCGAAGCTAAAGGGTGCTACGGAATCTAGCTGCAAGACGCGGTCACTACTGCGCATGAAACCTCTGATGCTTTCAGCGACGAAACATTGAGAGAACAAATTGTTTTCCAGTATTCAAAGGAGGCAGAGATGAAAGAAATGCTGAGCAATCTCGCCGATGGGGAGGTTGAATTCTATCAATCCGTAAGGCGTCTCACCCGTTTCTTATGTTGTACTGACTTCTGACATTGCCAGGCGATGGAAGAGTGGGAGCGCATTATACCAATGATTCAACGCATACGAGTGGACGTTTAGTACTGATCTACCATGTTTCATTTATTGCTGCACACCTCGTTGGTAATGTGTACTTTTACAGACTAGATTCCGTTGGTCATTCGCGTTAAGCTTGTGTCTAAAGTTCCGTTGGCTGTTGTATCACCGACGCACTGGGAGAACGAGAATCCTGGTTTACAGGTTTGTCGCTTTCTTTCCCTGTTTGATCGAGACCGGAATCACTTTTCTTGGGTGGTTTCCTCAGCCTTTCCAATTTCTCTTTTGATTCTTGTACAGCGAGAGACAGCTACGACGCTCGTCAAGAAGAGAATCATCGCTGTAACAAGACTGACATTTATTATGCCCGTTTCAACAACTCGCAGAAAATGAAACTGGGCGTCATCTGGTGTGCCCATGGTGGTATACTGCTTGTCGGCGGGGACCCAAGTCGGTGGATCTAGATTCATGTCATCTTGGGGCCCGATTGGCGCCTCCTTGTCATCATGAAGCTCCAACAAGATTGCGAACGAAGCATCGTCTGCAGCATAATTAGGACAGGTTGCTTCAATCGGTAGGGATTAAGAGACTACCTTGTGGTTCGAGCATGTCTAACTGAGACTCGATCATACTTAGCTTGACCACAAAAGCACGAAAATACCGACTAAGGGACACAGATGTCATCGCTTCCTGGACGCTGGCGTGGAGCAGTCAGCTGTATCCATGGGATGCTGGTTTGCCTTACTCGACGTCTCTGCTACAAGCGTCGACTTCGATCATGTTTTGTAAAGCAAAAATATATCGTTCAAGGGCAACTTGGTCCTTGTCCTTTATGACTATTATCACTTTCTGGATGTTTCCCTGTGTGGGGAGTCCAGAGCTGCATCGCCATTGACGGGTTTCAATGAGAGGACGACTCACCGAAGCGAGCTCATCGGCGATGGCCCTGACCGCACCGGAGATGTATTCATTAAGAGCAGGGTGACGCGACTGGAACACCGGCATGTCGTATTTCTTTCTTCTCACAAACAGATCTGGGGGGTATATCTGGCGAACGTAAAGGATAGTGTGGATGGCGACCTCGACTGAGAAAGGGATCAGGAGCTGTGGCATTACAGGTATTCCTCAGCTTACTGAACTCGGCCATCCCCTTGACCGCTTCTGGCTATTCATTTCAGTAGATCGCATTCTTCTCTGGGTCGTGGAGCAGGTGCGTACGGTTAAAGCTGAGCGACAAGTCTGACATGGTTGGCTTTGTGGGGTTCGAGTTCGAGTTGATACGTGTTTCGCCGATAGAAATATGTCGTCTCGCCCTCATGACATCGACAAAATGTCTATTCATTATGCTTTCGTTACCCTACTCACTTCCGACGCTTACCTCCCTGGCGCACTCACCGTCGTCGCCGCATTGAACGACGTCCATCGGCACCAAACTGTCGAATATGAGACCGTGTGTCTCGTTACCCCAGAAACCGTCGATGTCTCCACCATCAGGCTCCTCAGGAAGGCGTTCAACGTGGTCATCGGTGTGGAAATAATCGTCCCGCCCGACGCCGATCCCTTGACCTTGCTGGGTGTGTGTTCTTTCCTTGCATGTCATGTATCGCAGGGCCCTCGTTGGATCATAATGCGGTCACTCCACGTTGCTCCGAGTCCCCTGGTTTGGATCGTGGTCCATGCGACGTTGTTCCCTGATGCACCCTCTTCACAAACTGATTTTGGTTTCTGGTCCTTTAGGTCGCCCAGACTTGGATACGGCCCTGACAAAAGTGCACACCTTCCGTCTCAAGCAATACTCCAAAGTAATATTTTTAGATGCGGATGTACTTCCTCTTCGCCCTCTGACCCACCTCTTCCATCTCGAACACGAGTTCTCCGCAGCCCCCGATATCGGATGGCCAGATATATTCAACTCTGGTGTAATGGTGTTTTCACCTGGCGAGGACAAGTTCAAGGAGCTCCAGGTGCTTCTCAACACTAAAGGTACCTGGGATGGCGCAGACCAGGGCCTTTTGAATGAGTGGAGAGGCAGTAATTGGAACAGACTCAGCTTCACGTACAACACCACACCAACATCCACTTATACGTCAGTCGCACCTTGTTGTTTTAATGGTCAGCTGATTAGACCGCTTTAGTTACGCTCCGGCATATCAGCGCTTCGGGTCTCAGATATCAGTCATCCACTTCATCGGTCCTCATAAACCCTGGCACTCCCTTCCTTTTCGTGCGCCTGGCTCCTCCGCACGATCCACCAACATGGTACCGGACTCGTCTACTGAAACTCCTACCACCCAGCAACATGCCTACGGCCACGACTCTCTCGTTGATCG
>JBBPRC010000038.1:0-13973 GCA_038092835.1 Boletus pseudoseparans
CAGGTGGTGCTGCGGGACTGGAAAAAATGCATCATTCTGCAGACCGCAAGACAACAAAGAGGTGGACTTACGTACTACTGGCCAGCACAAGCTGGCTACCCTGGGCTTCCTTCTCCACCTGCTCGAGGAGAAGCAGGAGTTCATCTGGCATGTCCCACTTGGATTCTTTAGTTTCCGTCTAGACAGACATGTGAATGTGTTTGAATAAAAAGAGCAAAACAAATGAGTAAAACATACATTATAATAGTATTTCCTTCCTCCGGAGAAGTACTCTTTCCATGTTGTTTGGGTCAGAGCACGCTGAAATATAATAGATGAGCAAAAAATTATGAACCTGGGCAGAAAAACCTAACCTCGAAGGGTGTTTTAAGGTCTATAACACAGATAAGATAATAGTTGACCGACTATATGATGAGTTCTTACCGTCAGGCTTCTCCCAAACGCTCTCTCGGGTCGTCGTGTTAAACCAGTATGTCCGTCCTTCGGGGTTGCGATGTTCCGTCTGGCAAATCAAACGATCAACGCGAGTCGGATGTGAAAAGAACTTGAAGCCACTGACCCACATGATGACGCTGACAGTGACCACGACGGACTTCCAGAATCAAAGGCACAAAAGGACTTCTTACTGGCGTTAGAGTAAGGTTGAGCCGGTCACTTTTGCCGATCACGCCTTTCATTTAGAGCGGCGATTGAAATACAGATCAATTGAAATAACCCCTGACAATCCACCACTTCCCATAGCTTTATCACTTCACGAACAAGGCCTTAACCGCTGTATTTGTACCTACCCAATCCTTTAATTGACATACAGTGCAGTATAGAATGGAGGAACCCACCATTTCGTCCTATATGAATATCGAGTCAATTTGTCACGTCAGCGCCGAATGAGTTGTCTGCCAAATGAAACGGCGAACCGAGCATCTACTGCCTCTTTTCTAACTGCTCTCTTGGGATCATCCAATGCCTTTGCAAGGTCCCTCAAAACACGATGCTTGTATGGATGAAGCAAGTCGTAGCGCACTGCACCAGGCAGTAATGCGAGACATTTTAGCGCTGCCAGACGAACTTTCTGTGCACCATTATCACCAAAATATTATATTAGATGCAATCACTCACATGTTCTCGCATGTCCACAACCGTGCAATTTTTGAGTATGGCGACTACAAGGGTAGAGGCATAAGTTGACAACGATTTTTCGTCTGAGAAAGCGCTGATATTATTCGAGATTATCTCGATGATTTGCCAGCGTATTTCAGGATCCACATTGTCGAGTCCGCGAAGCAGTAGCGGCACAATCTATAGGATCATGGTTAGATAACAAGAAAATTCTCATGGCGCACGGACACACGGTGGGTATCTGATTTGCATACAGTGATTTCGGAACTGCATGGACCAGAGATGCGAGAGCAACGAGACAGGCTGCCTCTCTCTTCGATCCTAGATTTATTCGTAAGTGGTGATGTGTAGCAGTGTCACTTAATGGCATACCATCAGCTTTGTTCGCACCGTTTATCACCTTCGCTGACACGACATTGAAACATTTTTGAACATGGAGAATCTATTTCGAAGTGAGGATACCTTGCACCAAATATATTCAGCGCAGGTCTTGCCCACCTTTAGTATGGCACCATTACGTTTAGTCAGAACTCCATCATCTGCGACCAGTGCCCCTAGTGCGCGCGCCACATCATGGGCCACGATTTCATCATCAAGAAGAGTGAGGAGCGAGTCGATAAATGATAACGCCAAAGGATGGGATCGGACCATCAATCCTCTACTTATCTGCATCCCATTTCAGTGAAGCTGCGCAGACAAACCACTCAGCTGTAATCTTACCCAAACCCAGTTATCTATAGCCTTGCGGCGTGCCTCGGGAGGAACGCTGCGATTATTGAGGGTAGTCGGAAAGTAACTTGTCAGCATTTCATCAAGGAAATCAGAAACATCTCGATGGCAAGTTATGTTTAGGCACTTCACAAATGAGCCTAAATGACACACCATTTGTATGTTTGTTCACCAGCGTTGCAAGTAGCTCGGATGCAGCCATTCTTTGTAAGGCACTACCAGCGGTTAGATCGCACCAATGGACGAGATTTCTGAGAAATGTTGATAAGACGGATAGTCCTCCAGGAATCTTCGCTACCAATACCTAGGGGGTCAAAACGATAAAACATATTTTATGAGGTGACGCAGATGATTGCGTACCTCCTTGCGGATAGGAACGTGTGCAGCTGCAAAAAGAATAACTGTTTCTCGCTGAAGTGCACTGGCATCAGCCTATGCAGAGGTCAATCTCGTGACTAAAGCAATGAGTAACTGTACTAACACAAATGGGTTTGAACTCCTCTGCGAGGGGAGGAAATTCTCCTCCAGTCACAGCCTTTACTTGACCATGAAGGAAGGCTGCACCTATTCCATCAATAAATCTCTGTTGCTGTCTACATGGGATCGTGAATCCATGAGCATATAAAGGAATAAATAACATACTCAATGGAAAGTGTTTCGACTACTAACTTCACGATTCGTGCACCAACCCGCAGCAGCCTTTCATCCTGCAAGGTTCGCCGTTCGCCCGCCATCGCAGCCCCTAGGAAAAGCCGAAAAAGGTGTGAAAGTAATCGGTCGACATACTTGGGGACGTCCAGATCGGGTGGTGTCTTGCTAACCTTCGCCGAGAGAGAATTTGCAAGAGTCAAGAGAAGTGCATGTGCGTATGCAGCGTGACGTTCGATCTCCTCAGCGTTCATCTCATCATGAGATATGGATAAAGAAGAAAGTAACTCGAGTTTGGCTATAAGCCGGACAACCAGAATATTAAATAGGGTTGCCTCAACGCAGAGCTTACTCAAGATGCAAAGAGCACGCCAATACTCCGTCCGCTCGGATTGGGCATCTCTTGAAGGGGCTTGTTCAGGTAACATAGCAAACAGTGAGGGGAGGGTTTGGTTCGCTAGATGGTGTGGGGCCCTGAGGGCAATTTCACTCAGAAGGGAGAGGGCATCAGTTCTGAGGCAATATCAGTTAAAGAGAGCAACTTCAACCTCGGAAGTACGTACGTAACATCTTCGTCAGACTGCTTCCCAGCAAACTCCCCAATTTCGACCACTACATATCCAAGTTCATCGTCCGTCAGGAAAGCGGGGATACGTATAAGATTAGAGAGTCCACGAATCGCTGGCAGACGTGTCACAGAAGACTTGAGTCCCACGATCAACAGCCCAATTATATCAGCCTTGTGCGATGTGAGGGAGGACTTTGTGAACGAAGGAGGACCGTCCGACATTTGTTTTGTCAACGTAGAAGATTTCGGCGGTACCGAAGCTACGAAAGCACATAGGAGGTCGGTCAAGAGCATGATGACTGCTGGTCGATTGGACACCTCCCCTGGATCATGAAACAGTCTGAATAATTTTGTAATTGCCTCGTTAATGGCATCATGTCCTAGTTTCACTAGTGAGCGACAAATCAGTTCCTATTATCAATGCATTAAGTGCCGAAGTCGACTTACATGGTACATCAATAAGCGCACGCAAGACTTTAATCCCTGCTTTTGCCTGCGCTTTCTCCGGTTCGCCGATGGACGCAAGGGAGTCTGTGCAGATTGCTCGTAGGACCATGTCTATAGTATCGTCGGTGTTTTCCATCGAGCTTGAAAGGGTACGAACGAAGACCCGTAAGGTGTCCAAAGCTATATCTTCGGTGATTGAATCCGTGGGTTGGAAGATCTTCGAATATGGTCTGTTAATGCAGAGTGCGGCAACGAAATACATACTTCGAGTTTCAATGCACTCCAAATATCCCGCCCGAACTCCCTTGCTGTGTTAATCCCATAGATGGGAAAACAAACAGTCATCGTTTGCAAAACGTCCCTCTGTACAATACAAATATGTTCACTTGATAATGATGTATAAGCAACGCAAACCTTAGTTAATGGCGGCGCAACCGCAAGCTTTTCGAGGAACAAAGGAATGCCAAGGGATCCGAAAGCAGGAGTTGCATTGAGACATGCTCTGTCGCGGAAGTATCCCAGTGCAGTAATACATTCCAGCTTAGAGATGAATTTATGCCCAGGTAGTGGAGAACGCCAAAAAACATACCTGAGTGAATCTTTGAGATCATCCACGTTGATTCCATGTTGATCATTTTGGGGAGGACGGAAGATGATGGGATAGTAGCAAAAGGTGATGTCAAAATAAGTCTGGCTCGTATGAAGCAATAGTCATGATATCAGTGATCGTACTGGAGTCGCGTAACTTACCTCGACATGTTTCGATATATCAAATCCAGTCAAAATCGTGCGGGCTATTTTGAACGCGACCAACAGGTTGCGGGGATCCTGTTCTCCAGCAGCCAACGCCGCATAACCTGAAAGAAATTGCTCTCCCATGCTTTTGAGATGGTCTAGATAGGCGATCAAAAGAGTGTCTATGATGCTATAGACATAGAAACGTGTAGATTGTACTAGTGACTTCATCGTAACTTTCTGAAAGAGCCTGGACGAGATATTTGGATTGTATATTGGAGGTGAGGGAATGATACTGACGCAGAAAGTACATCGGAGGCCTCAAGGGGCGAAAAAGAGGGGAACATGACGAGGTGAGACAGTCCCCGGAGCGCTGGCGTGATTGTTTCTGTGTCTTCCAGTTTGCAGCAATAAAAAGTAGTCAGAACCCGGACTGGGAACATTGTTGTCAAGATTGCAATGGGAGCACGGTAGAACATTCATACTTGCTTGTCTATTGAGCTTATCCTTAGGACAGCGTTCGATCACTAACGAAAGAAACTGTACGCCTATGACATGTCATCTGAGCGCTGGAGCCTCGAATTGTGTTGCTGGAAGACGTACCTTTGGTTCGCAGGTGATCCTCCTCCGACGTCAAGTACTCGCCAAGGGCTTTAACAATATCCAGGAAAGTGACATTACCCGATGAGATTCCTGAAGAAGACAATCATGATGTGGCAGACAGTGAGATCTCTCGAGTACATGCCTGCGACCAGTTTCTCGACGTCAGCATCCTTTTCGGTGGCTATCCAAGCGCGAGCACTACGCTCGACGACATCCATTTTGAGTGATGAATGGTAATCTGTTGGATAGGTTGGGTGCTAGTCGGGATCAGAGTGACAGCGCAATGCGGTTCGGATGCCGGAGCAACGGCCATCTGGTTTTCCCGTTCCGCCCAACGAAGTCAACGTTTGTCCATGCTCCTTACGACGCTGAGGCAAGCTCGGCGTTACTGTCAATGGCGACGATCCCTCAAGGCTAATTTTACGACCTCTTCAGTTCCTTGGACAGACCGACCCCCACCTCGTAAAATCGATAAGGAAAAGTTCAACTTCAATCCCGAATTCAGGTTTTCACCAGATGTGCCCCAGGAATATCTTTCCTACCCATTCGTTACTTCCAATGACCTGGCCAAGTCTTTTACTGCCCCACCTACACGCGTGCGCATGCTCATACGCGACTACATTGAAGACGCATTGTACAATCCGCACTATGGCTACTTCTCCAAGCAAGCTACCATCTTCACAGCGCCAGGAGAGGAAAACGAGGGGTTTGACTTCAGCAGCTTCAAAGACACTGCACAATTTGAGGCAGCTATCGCGCACCGCTATGTTGAATGTGGCAGCTTGTCAGAGACGGATGGCCCAGGCAGGCAAGTATGGCATACACCCACTGAACTGTTCAAGGTGTGTGCAGGCTCGTTCGTCGTCTCTTTCCACTCTTATGGTTAATTTAGCCATGGTATGGTCAAGCCATTGCCCAATGTCTCGTCTCCGAGTATCTCCTCAAATACTTCCCTTACGAGGATTTCAAGATTTACGAGCTTGGAGCTGGAAATGGCACTTTGGCATTGAACATTCTCAACCACCTTCGTGCACACTATCCCGAAGTCTATGATCGTACAATCTACACCATCATTGAAATCAGCGCTCCACTGGCGAATGCTCAGCGGACCCGTTTACGTCGCGCAGGACATGGGCAACGCACAGCGAACGTCGATCATCGAAGCGTCTTTTCCTGGACTAAGACAGAACATGCACCGTGCTATATCGTTGCTGCTGAAGTCGTGGACAATTTCGCTCATGATCTCGTGCGATACGACATTCGTACGCTGGAACCATTCCAGGGCCTCATCGCCATCGACGGGGAGGGAGAATTTATACCGTATTACACAAGAACCGCCGATCCTCTCATCGCGTCCTTTCTCTCTCTTCGTCAACGTATAAAGCGTCAACCTCCCTTACCGTGGTACCTTTGCATGTCCGGACTGAGAAACGTATTGTCGACCCTTCCCTTTGCGCCAAACCTATCGCCCCCGGAATACATACCCACTCGCCAACTCTCTCTTCTTCGTCTGCTCCGCGCGCACTTTCCTCGTCACCGTCTACTTCTCACGGACTTTTCCTCTCTTCCCGATGCTGTGCCAGGTATCAACGCGCCCGTTGTGCAGACGAGCGTACGCGGTACAATGGTACCTTGTCAAACGATCTTCGTCCGCCAAGGGTACTTTGATATCTTGTTCCCTACTGCGTTTGAACAGCTCCGAGACATGTATGAATATGTCCTTGATCTTCCGGTCGGTATCGGCGATGATTTAATGCGTGCACCTTTTTCTGCCGGGCCGTGCCTCCGTCCACTTGACTCGCATTTCTTCTCTCCGTCGTCGCGTCGCTTGCCACTTGACGGGGTCAAGTCCGCGAGTGGCCTGCCCGTAGGAGAAAGAAGGAGTAGCGTTTTCAGCCACGCAGAGTTCATGGAGACGTATGGCGATTTGTCAAAGACACGACTCAGGAATGGAGAGAATCCCTTACTAGCATATTACAAGAACGTACAGGTCTTATTTTAGACTAGCTTATCGGCAAATGCCGAGAACTGTACAGTGCCAGCCACATCTGAGAGAACATCGTTGTGGACATCCAACGTCTGGTCAATAATGGCACAACGTGTTACCCTCCGCAAGCGCACGCCGTACAACACCAACTCAAATCGTCGCCGCATTGTAAAGACACCAGGCGGAAAGCTTGTCTATCACCACTTAAAGAAACCAGTTTCGCAACCAAAGTGTGGTGACTGCGGGGTCGGATTGCCCGGTGTACGTCGGTACTTGCCTGGACCGTGATCGTGACACTTATGCAAGGTCTGAAGGTTCCCGCACTCCGGCCGCGCCAGTATGCAACCATCTCAAAACGTATCAAGACTGTCCGTCGCGCATATGGAGGTTCACGGTGCGGCGACTGTGTAAAGTCACGGTACGTCCCTTTGTCTTCGCTCGCCAGTTTGCATTTCACCACTCTCTTAGGATTCTCCGTGCATTCCTAGTCGAGGAGGCAAAAATCGTGAAGAAGGTCATCAAAAGCCAGAAGACTGCGGGGCGGAAGTGATCCACCTTTCCTCTGTGGACGCTTGTTGTGTAATGGCTCCGTCAAGCTTTGTCTTCGTTACATTATCATGGGTGATGACACAATAGTACCTACGAAGTCCGGAGCTTGTCCTGATAATGGCATGGTCAAATCCTTCATGCACTGTCTAGGGGTTGCTATGCAAACATGGTCCTGTAGTTTTCTATGGCTATCATAAATATCGTTACTGTTCGTCTAAGCTGAAACCTGCATTTGATGTATCGGTTCGATCCCGAGAGGATGAGAGAGCGGATGTCCAAGGGAAACCATCTCGATTGGGGGTGAATCAAGAGAAGGAGGGGGAGACGGATAAGGGACCTCAGTGGGCAGGATAATGCCAGTGCGTTTGGTCAACGCCGAAGACACATTCAACGGAGAGAGATGGGCGGAAAGTTTCCTCTCCAGAGAGCTTCTGTGCACATCCGGCAATGGTAACTGTAGATTGCGGGGCGGCGAGGGAGGGCGCTGAGACCGAGATATCATCCCAGTTGTGGACGACTCCGGGGATTTCGTCCATGTAGGTGACGGTGGAGAACTACCGTTCAACAGTTGTTCCTCCGCGCGATTGGACGGCAGCATCATGTCCCGTGTGGCTTCCACTCTCCTCATCTTGGTCTCTCCCCTCTCTACGTCACTCTTGGCTGAATTGTACATATATAGGCCAATGAATGTCAACCCGATCCCAATGCCTTGCACCGGGTGGATCCTCTGGTTGAACCACACAATTGCCATACATATGACCCATATCCGTTTGACCAACGAGGCGATAGAGTACGTGACTGGGGAGGTGGATGACAGAATCACGAAAGCAATGATGTTCTGTGCAAAATGGACAAGACCATTGGCAGTGAAATAGTATGTGAGGGAATGTATCGTGGAATGACCACGATTGGGATGGACGATATGCGTCGGATTATCCAGGGTAGAGAGAAGACGAGGGAGGTCCGTGAACATCCACAGGGGTACCATGATAACGAAGGCCGCGCTTGATGAATAGAACAACAAGTTCACTTTGTCAAGCCGATGTGAGGAAGGTTGCGATCCAGAGGGGACGACTTTCTTGAAATAGATGTTTGAGCTCACGAAGACGAGGGCGGAACCGAAAGCACAGAGCACCCCAACTGGACTAGACGTGGAAGCATCAAAGGTGGATGCAAGCATGACTCCGATTGTCAAGGGAAGGAGTGATATGTAAGTCTTTGGAGAATATTTAACCCCAAAGAGAAGTGCGTATGCGGCGACGGTGAAAAGCGGCGACAGCGCCTTGAGCGTTATTTGAGTAACGATGAAATGGGAAGAGAAGAATGCGACACACCTTGACGGTGTGCACGGTGCTGACGTGAATTCGAGAGATCGCCATACTTGAGAACATATGTCCGCCGACTTGGAATGCACCCATAGGCAAGGTCGCTTTCAATATAGTAACAGTTGGTGGGCGCAGCTTGCCGAAATTGACTACAGGGGTCATGATAAGGAGACTGCAGCACGCAACGAAACCGAATTGGATGATGGTGAGAGTGACTGGGTAACGGAACTGCTCAAGGATCACTTTCCCGGTGTTTGAAGACAGTGCGGATGTCGTGTACCAGATTACACACAGTATAAGAAAGCGGACTGTGGAAGCGGCGGAGGGTCCTGTCGCAGATGCCCAAGTATTCCGGTTGTGACGAAGGAAAGACGGAGGAACACGGGGTGTTCCCGATGCGAACGCCCGTCGGTAGAAAAATCTCTTGAAGTCTTCAAAGATCGAAGAAAAAGAAAAGGAGGGATGGTCTAAGTGAATACCCCAGGCATCCTGGGACATGGAGGATGTTTCTTCGGAGGGATTGCTGGCCTGCCAAGCATACCCGGAACTGGGGAGATTATCGTTGTGGTATCCATTGTATTGAGGGTATATGGCGGGCTCAGCAGTAAATCGATCCTGCATTCCAGAGTGAAGACGGAGACGTTGTTGAGAAAGTGGACTACGACTTGTCCGGTACCTGTGTACTTGATCGTAACTCGGATGCAGAGCACAGCCACAACAAACGGAAAACGCCAAGAGACCTACCCTAAATTATCCCACTTGGGCTCTCGCTCGCTATCGCAATCAACGTCCCCGCTATTGTCGCCTCCTCAAGAAACCCGTCATGGTCAGTCGCGTGTCCTAGTCACTCTAGTGCTTCACCAGGAAGCTCTTATTCATCCCCTCTTGTCTTTGGGTTGAGTGGATGCTGACCAAATCGTCGGGATGGACTTTGATATCTCGCCATGCACTCTCCATTTCCTCGCGCAATCTGATACCTTTTCTCTTTCTTAGGCCCGTGGACCAAAAAAGCACTTGAAACGCCTCACAGCTCCATCGTCATGGATGCTGGACAAACTGAGTGGCACCTATGTAGGAAGCTTCAGCCATTCTATGCTGCCTTGAAGCTCAATGTACATCGCAGGCTCCTCGCCCATCTCCCGGTCCCCACAAGCTCCGTGAATCCCTTCCCCTCACGATTTTCCTCCGAAACAGGCTCAAGTATGCGTTGACCGGGCGTGAGGTCATTACAATCGTCAACCAACGCCTCATCAAAGTCGATGGAAAAGTACGCACCGACCCCACCTATCCAACCGGATTCATGGGTAAGCAATTCCAGCCGCTCTTCCCATCGATGTATTCATATTATGACAGATACCGTCTCGATCGAAAAGTCCGGTGAACACTTTCGTCTGTTGTACGATGTCAAGGGCCGTTTCACTATCCACCGCATTACCCAAGAGGAGGCTACCTACAAACTTCTCAAGGTCCGCAAAGTGGCCCTTGGCGTCAAAGGTGTCCCTCACATAGTCACGCACGATGGACGCACAATCCGCTATCCCGATCCAGCCATTAAGGTCAACGACACTGTGAAGTTTGACCTTGAGCAAGGCAAAATCATCGACTTTGTAGCCTTCGACACTGGGAACATCGTCATGATTACCGGCGGTCGTAACATGGGTCGTGCAGGTGTCATCGTTCACCGTGAGAAGCATATCGGAGGCTTCGACATCGTCCATGTCAAGGATTCTCTCGATCGTACATTCGCAACTCGGTATGTGACGTACATATCGTGCGTCAGCAGACTCCAACTATCGATGATTATAGGATTTCAAACATCTTTGTCATTGGTCAGGGAACTAAGCCTTGGATATCACTGCCGAAGGGCAAGGGTACCAAACTGACGATTTCTGAGGAGAGAGATCTCCGGAGGAGACGCGCCGCGGATCAATAGATTGTTATCGTTGGTTCTTGCCGTGTGTATGTGCCTCCATGTGTATGCCTCATGACGAACAAAAAAATGCAGTTGATCACATGGAACATAAGGACACGACGAACATTCAACGGTTCCACGTGAAACGATGAAGCTCGTGGATTACCAATAATCGACTGTCCTAGGTTGTATGATAGGGCGTTTGGTAGACCTTTTCTCCGACTCCCATCGTTTCAACCACTTGGCCATCTTGGCTCTTGAAGCAGGGCTACCTACGTTCACGGTGGGTATCATTCTACCCCAGTCGCATGACATGGCAAAACAGGTGAGCTCAAAGAACGAGCTGTGCTCCGAGTAAGGAACCCCAAATATTTGAATGTTGTATGATGACTTTTGCGAAGGCTGGAGATCTGTATAAGAGAATTGTCGTGACTGGCCTTGGGAGATGATATACTGAATCGACCCATTTAAACTACTGCCAGATGGTGGAGAGTAACTACGATGGATTTCAACTAGAATCAACATGACAGAGATTGGACGACGCACGTCCATCCGGTTGGCCGGAACCCGATAACCTTCGAAAACGTGCCTTTAAATCTTTGGAGGTATGACCTGAGGTTGTCTGAAGTAACTGTCCCTAAGGGCAAAATATGGACGTTCGCCTCGAGAGGGTTGGCAGTCAGAAGATCATGCAGCTCTTTATCAGCCTGACATCGCAGTATAGCAGCTTTGCGGGAATCACAGTAGATTTTCGCCCCAAGTGCTTGGGCAATTGCTTGAGCGCAAGCAATTTTCAGCCCCAATTCGGTCGACAAGACCAGCCCCCACCTTTGACAATACGTTCCTTCCCTATTGAATATGTGCTAGGAGTGAAATCAGCTGTCTGTGAAACTGTGAAGTACCGCAATTACCCAACTATCACCAGGGTGCGATCCTGTAGCATTTGTCCTACTCCCGTCTCACAAGTGGTTGGAGATTTTACCCAAGCGTCCATCGTGAACTTCCGGTTTATGTCATTTGGGCCGTCTCCAACTCCAACCATTAGCAGTCTCTGGGTCAACTCTGCACAGGCGGAGATCACAAGTGGTTGGGGTGAAAATGTGTACTGTTCGGGACAGTAAGCTTTTCAACGGTAAACCAAGAATTACAACAAGCCTTTGGATCAAGGTATGTAGTGTCTAAATAGACATGATCCATATGTTTTCCGTTCACAGCGGGATGAAAGACATGACGCGGTGAAGCGCGGAAATCCCCACAATGAAGATAGCGGAAGATTTTTGATGAACCTATGAACGGAGACTTGAAAGTACTGTCGCCAGCATCGACAGTTTGCTTCCCCTCGAAGAGGAATAGGCAAGAACCTGGGCAATGATTGGCTTCGATCAGGGTTACGCTTACTCCTCCAGTGTCAGGTACTATTGTCGGTGTGTCCAATGGTAATGGATGAACCCATATAGGGTCCACACCCAACATGTGCATAATTAATCTGGCAGTTTCCTCTGCAAGAGACATTATCAATACAGGTACGATATATTGTTCGCGCACTGACCTGAACAGTAGATAGGGCCACTCTTCCACTTGGATCCGAGGTTGGTGTAGTGATCAGAATGGGCGTGGCTGTCGTAGCCCTGTCAGCGTAGACATGAGGAAAGTATATGTGTTAAACGAACGTTAGAAAATAAGCTGTGACACCAGGAATGGTACCATAGCAAAAAGCGTCCACTGCAATTGGCATCCCCTGTAACACCTTATAGAACGGAGCTTTTCTGCGGTTTCCCCTACTCGGCCTGAAATCGCGGCCGGCGGCGGCATCCGCCTCTACCCAACTTTCGTCTTCCTTGTGTGAATTCATTAGCACGGCGTACAGATTGCTTACGCGGCCCTTGGCAGATGTGTTTGCATCACGGTCTTCACATGCCACGTCGGGTTTGATTGAGACTGCAATCGATGGACATTGTCGCACATAAGTGTCATTTTCCAATGTCGTCATGTCGAGACATTGGTTGACATGGGCCTGTACCTCCTAACCGGCAGAGGAATAGCGAAATCAGTGGATTGGTGTGACTAGATCTATTCGGCACGCTTACGAGAGTGGTGAGTTCTGTCAAAGGTACTATGCCACACACCGGACAAAAGCGTTGTTCGTCGGAAGGTTCTCTCTCAGCCTCGCCAACTTCGGCGATATTATCCAATAGTTCCAGAGCAACGAGTTCGTCGTCTCCAGCGGCCCACTCTAGCTCTCCGATGGAAAACTCGACTGCGGAGTCAGCGCTTGACTTCCCTACAAGGGGAAATGTTTCTTCGGGCCCAACTGGCTCAGTTTGACACCCCTCAGGTGTATGGTCTCCTGTCCAGGATAAGTCTGAGATCCAACACAAAGTCGTGGACCAGGAGCACAAACCAGACAAGGTCACTTGCGTCTGCACAGGAATTGAGACACCAAACGTGAACTCTGAACGGCCCGATTCAGGGGAAGTTGGAAGACACTGATACGTTGGAGAATCGTTGTTCAATACTTTTGCAGGAGGATGAGGGTACTGCAGGAGTGCTGAAGGCACGCCAAACAAATCCTTATCCCCTGAGTGTGTTGCAACTGACTCCAGAGAGTGAGGATCTTCGGAAATCCTCGCGACGAAACCCAGTCGCGCACTGGTGGTCCCATTCTCCTTCCCATGTGCACCGTCATCACTGTCGGAATCAATGATGGTGATTTCTCTCGACGTCACTTTCGTCCGTTGTGTACCAGACGGCGGCTGTTCAAGTGAGACCGATCTTCCAGCTCTTGCTCGCTTGCTTGCATCAGAACTTGGAAAGAAATCCAGTAGCGTGTGATTTGGAGGAGGTTCTTTGCGTTTTTTCCTTGATGGTCCCATGGGAGCAACAATTACACAACAAAGTGGCGATTTGTTGGCTAGACAATGGTTTTGGGTAAGCTCAACGTTTCACATCTCACTCAGCCACGAGAGGCGGATCAATTACATATTTGTGTTAAGCTATGCACTTAGCAGAAGGACTCAACTGTTCTCTTGTTATCCCTGGGAAGAAGTCGATATCTCGTCTGAGCTCCAAAGTGCAACCACCTTGGTGGCTTGGCCAGCACAATCGCTAATCTTATCGTCGGCAGGTCAAGGCTGAGTGTGTATGAAGGATCAGTTGCGTGTGAGTTTGCTTTCCGTCCTGGTCCTACTGATGCTCATTTGGTCAGTATAAAACCTATGAATTTCGCCTATAAAACAAATGTTATCTCATTCTCGCCCATCACCCCACCTTCGCCCGTACCATCCCGATGTCTGTTACCACCTCTATTCTACACAGAACACCGTGGACGCCGCCTATTGCGGTTCGCGGTGAGGG
>JBBPRC010000039.1:0-13919 GCA_038092835.1 Boletus pseudoseparans
ATAAGAGGTCCTAGGTACAAGTTGCTCGCCGCTCACCGATCGTTCTCGACTTTCGTCCAGCCACTCGAGAGGTTGGCCGACTAGGCCTCGGATGCTAATCCTATTCTGTGTTTCAGGTTCCGGATATAATTCAAGGCCACGACGTCTCACAGCTGGGTCAAACGGTCAGTCCGCTGTAGTTCTGTATCGTTGACTAACAATAAGAGACGTCTTCGCTTGCCGTTCACTGATTGCCGTCGACTTTCGTCCAGCTACTCGAAGGTTGGCCGACTACGTCCGCATCGATAACTCTCCTGATACTAACCAATGTGACTCTATCGTAGGATGTTGGATCTCTTGAGTCGTTGATACAGTCTCCTCGCATGGTAATTAACTGTTGGGCATTGCTATCACTCCTAGGTTTTCTGTCCAGTTCCTCCACCTTTAGTACTCGAGAGTCGAATCTACACATAGTGGTGATCTGGAGGATGATCCTACGCATCGAACTCTTGCGATCATTCCTGCCGGAGTATGGCCATAGTTCCTCATAACCGGCGTGATGAATGGTGGACAGCTGCAAAAAAACTTGGAAGAGATTTGCTGACAGCGAGTGCAGTATTGTATGATCCACATTTGACCAGATATATACCCTCTTGAAGCAATTGATAATGGTTTACGTGGATTATTCAGACAATGCGTGCTACTCAAGCGAGATCGAGGGACAGAGTGAGTTTATATATTAATACTTTTATCCCCTGCGGCGGCGGCGCGCTGCGTTTCGGTTCTCCGATCCGTTACCTGGTGGTCGCTCATCACGCAGTACTGGTGGAGTATGTGGACCTGTCACATGTCGGTGACGCTCTGCTAGTCTGGAACAAAGAAGATTTAAGTGTGGTTACTCAAATTCTCGATACACACTCACTGTGTGATGGCTAGTGTGTGAGACAGATCAAGTTCGGGTTGCATCCCTAATTCTTCAACCTCACTTTCGGTGAGAGTCTCCAGCCAGGACATATCATAGAAATTGCGTGGTAGACCCTTGACAGGTGTGGCGTTATGTTCAATACGACGAGTAGGAAAACGGTACCGAGGAAAGGCTCCAGGTGTTGCTCGGCCATTGTCCTTGAAGTGCGTCGATAAATGGATACGGTCAATCGTCCTCAGCCATGGAGTGACCTGTGGCGCTCTCCACGGAATCCCCACAATCGCATACCTTGATCGCCCTTCCGGTGTATGTCCATCCGTCTCGTCACCACTGTGAGCTTCGACTGTCATTTGTTTAAGAACCGGGGCAAAGCGTTGCAAGGCAGCAAATGCTTTGCATACTTGGAGTCTGCGAACTGACATCTGATCGATATCAGCAAGGCTATGTTCTTATTAACAACATAAAACCCGTACCGAATATCTCCTTTGCCGGCGCGTGTGAATCGTAGGATCACTTGCTTGCCCACAATCATCGTCATCGTCTGTCCCGTCCGCGTACTTCTTGCGAGTAAATTGACCAATTAAAGTTTTGACATGAGTTAAGAACCGCTGCTCAATTTCAACAGGATCAGCCGCCTCGTAGAGTTTGCTATCAAGAAAGTTCCTGCGAAAAATGACTGCAGCTCGTTTGTTCCATTGAGAAGATGTTTTGCCTGTCAAATCCAGTCGAAAATCCTCGGCAGTCGGCCCTCCAACACCTTTTTCATTGAACCGGCGGATCATCCTTGGCGTCGCAAAGTGAGAAGGTTTGAATGGACTGGAGGGACTATCTCTTTTCATCAATGACACCGTATGTGATCGGATGTTACGCTGGAAATACAACATAAATCCGCATAGACAAGTCGCTAGACACAAAACAAACCTGTAAGATGACCGTCTTAACATCACGATACTGAACTTCTGCTGTTCTGAGTTTACGTCGCTGCTGCAGCTGTCCCTGGGAATCCGTGGGTTTCTCACCGAGAAGCTCGGTAATCTTGTTGAGATTCTCAGAGAGCGTTTGTCTCTTGGTGGTGTCTCGACCAGTAGATCCTAGGTATGAGGCGATGCCGTTAAGTACCGAGCAAACCTCACGAATATCACCGCGTGTTACGGGAATGTCCTACATGCATGGTTAAATGTTGACTCATCTGCTACCAGTGGACAGGGACTCACTGGGTTACTATGGAGGATGGTTCGCAGAGGATAGCAGTCGTCTTGACTAATACCACCCCAGTCAGAGAAGTCAGAGTCTTGGCCAAAAATGCGTCCTCCTGATGAAGCAGGCCCATCGAAGGAATCCTCGGAGTTCATCTCTGCATCAATGTCTATACATTCTTGGTTGTCGTCATCCTGTGCATTCTGGAGACTCGTAACGTGCACTCCAGGCAACCCTTGCTGATGCTCACCTCTGGAATTCTCACCTCTTCATCCTCATCAGCATCGTCGGATTTCGATTCCACATCCACAACAGAGCCGCCACCGAGAGAATTTCGTGAGGAAGGACCATGCCATTCATCCCCATAGCTCTCGGAGGCCCTTCCCACGTCACGATTGACATCCTGGAAATCGGTCAGCTACGGTTATAATATTGACTTATATACACGTACATTCTCGGGGATACTTCCTGAATGGAATGCATCTGAGGAACTCTCGGAGTTCATTTCCGCATCAATATTTATATATTCTTGGTTGTCATCGTCCTGGACATCCTGGAGGCTCGTAAGTGGTGGATCAGCATCGTCAGATTCCGAATCCACATCCACGACAGAGTCACCGCCGAGAGAATTTCGTGAGGAAGGACCATGCCATTCATTCCCATAGCTCTTGGAGTCCCTCCCCAAATCACGATTTACATCCTAGGAACCGGTCAGCTGTGGTACATTGACTTGTGCATGCGCGCACCTTCCCGGAGATGCTTCCTGAATGGAATTCATCTGAGGAACTCTCAGAGGTCATTTCTGCATCAATATTTATATATTCTTGGTTGTCGTCATCCTGGACATCCTGGAGACACGTAAGTGGTGGATCAACATCGTCAGATTCCGAATCCACATCCACAACAGAGTCACCGCCGAGAGAATTTCGTGAGGAAGGACCATGCCATTCATCGCCACAGCTCCTGGAGTCCCTTCCCGCATCACGATTTACATCCTGCGAACCGGTCAGCTGTGGTACATTGACTTGTACACGCGCGCACCTTCCCGGAGATGCTTCCTGAATGAAACTCGTCTGCATCGATGTTTATATATTTTTGGTTGTCATCGCCCTGGGCATCCTGGAGACTCGTAACATGCACTCCAGTCAACTATTGCGTATGCTCACCTCTGGTATTCTAATCTCTTCGTCCTGTAGTAGTTCGTATGGTGCATCGGCAGTGTTGGATTCCGAATCAGCATTCACGACAGAGGTGCTACCACTGAGAGAACCCCGCGAGGAAGGACCACGATCACCATCCTGGAAACGCATCAACTATCTCGTAGATTTCACTCATATCCACACGAACCTTTCTTGTTCCTGCTGAACTAACTGATGCGCCAGGCTCACCAGGTCCTAAGTATTTGTTCTTGGGACTTCCACTTCTACGAGTGTTGGAGTTCATATCTACACCAAGGGAACTCTGGAAATTTGTCAATGGCACTGCAATTAGATCTGTATTCACGCTTACCTCAATGTCTCTCGGGTCTTCACTATGTGTGGACTGTCTTGTGATGGGTGAATGGAAAAAATTGCTGTCAATATACTCCCCAACCAGATTGCTCTCTTGCCTGGACCTCTGTATTGCATTGGTCAGCCATGTTACATTAACCACATGCTCGCGCTCGCGCTCACCACATCACGATCTTCTACGCCTGCATTCCCGACCGAAGGTTCAAGAACACAAAAATCACTTTCATCCGAGCGTAGAAGTAAGGCTCTCCAACTATCGCCATCGCTGTCGCTGTCAGAGAGTACCTGACCGTCCCTATTAGCGCCGACCTAAAAATCAAGGTAACTTGGATTTCGCATCCCAACAGGAAAACTACTTGCCTCGTCCGTTTCGGTGATTGGCGCTGGTGCGCAAGTTGCGTAGACGTCCACAGGGAGGTTGCTTTGTGTTACAACCGGCAAATCAGGTAAAACTTTCTGTATGCGAGCGAAACGGCGTGCACGGGCACGCCTGTGGAGTAACAAAGAAGAATTGTGCAAAGCGGGTTGGCTTCGCAAACGTTTAGGATTATATGGACCCCTTCCAGCGGGTTCACCATCTGCCTTTCGTTTATGATGGGAGGTGGCAGGTTGTCCGGAAGTTGACGCAATCACTGGGTTGCTGTGTACACGCCTTCTACGAGCGCGGGCGCGGGAACGGACACGAGCAACGAGGTCTGCGTGGGTACAGGCACGGACTCGGGCATCCCTGTTTGGCGGCTGAGAACGTTTCCGCAATAAGAGTTTGGTTCGCAAGTGTCTAGCCCGATGGGGGTGATCTCTTCCGGCGGGTTCACCATCAGCCTTTCGTTTACGATCGAAGGTGGCAGATTGTCCGGAAGCCGACGCATTTGCTGGATCGCTGTGTACACGACTTTTGCCTCGTGCAAGAGTGGCGTTACGAACGCGAGTGCGGGCACGGGAACGGACACGGGCAACGAGGTCTGCACGGGCACAAGCGCGGACTCGGGCATCCCTGTTTGGCAGCCTAGAACGTGTTCGCAACAAGATTTTGGTTCGCAAACGTGTAACCCGATGCGGGCGATGCCGTCCCGCATGTCTGCCATTCCGCTGACGAATATTGACTGCGTCACTGCCTACATATCGTGTTTTGTCATGTTGGTCATGCTGGAGACTCGTCACGGTCAATCTATCTAATTCTGCGAAGAGCTCACCTCCTGATTAATTATTCTATGACTCTCCGCTGGACCGCCTGATATAGTGGGACTAACGCATTGCGAGATGGGAAATTCATGAGAAATGGCGAATTGCACGTCTGCATCCTGCTCGGCACCATTGAGGTTCACCAACGATAGTACTTTTAGCGTGACACCCACCTTTGTCGTCCCTTCCTTCCCATTTGAACTACTTGATGCGGCGAGGCCACCAGCTCTCGTATTCTCATTTGCGGAGGTTGGACTACTGCCAGAGTTGAAGTCCACCTCTTCGCGTGCACCGTCAGCCTCCCTCTTGTCAACAGATCCTGGAGTATATTCTTGACGTGCGATGGGTGGCGCACTGTCTTCAGCCAAGTGGCGCAGAGAATTCCTCTTTTCCAGAAGACGGGTGGACATCCTACGTACGGGACGTGCTGGTATACGAATGATTAACTTTGATGTGGCGTCAGTCAGTCCCGTTGGTGGGGGGCTCGCCATAGCGGTACGGGTAGTGATAGAATCACCCATCACAGAAGTGTTGTGTGATGTGGATGTGGATGCGCGACATCTAAAGGGGGGGTTATATATATATCGGACAAAGGATTGTTTCCTGGACACTTGCTTTGTGATTGACTCCTTTCGGACGCAAAGATCAGATTGAACTGTCTGGCAGAGTCGCTTTGTGACCTCACTAATGGTGACCTCTCGGACGGTGGTCATGGCAACATGTTGACTAAGTTGGAGTGTGTCATCCTGGCAGATGAGCAAACGCCAGAAACTGTGTCCTGAAGGAGGTAGAACGACATAAGTACTGCGATGAGAAAAAGAGTGATGGCATACCTGGGGTCGCCCAAGGTTTAACCACGCAGACGGGAGACACCAATCTCACAGTGACCAGGTAAACCCGCTCCGTGACCTGAGCAAGTGACGGACTTGACGCGGCAGGAATAAAGAGAAACGAAGTCGATTTGAAACTCGACGAGCTGCAATAGCGAGATAATACGCTAAAATGTAGGGGGATTATCGACCAGCGAAATTGTGTCAAAGAAGCATGAAGTCGGTTACAAAGTCAGCTTTGTGATTCTGAAACAAAACAGGTTCAGTGGATGCGGGAAAGATCAGAACAGGTTGGAAACATCACCAGCAGGCAACGATGACGAACAGCGGTGTAGTACTTTCAAGAGATGACTTCCCTCCACGTCAAAGTGTTGGCGAACAGGAAAGGTATCCTGAGACACAGCATCCCAAGCAAGAACTTGAGAATCGTTCGGCCAATGGATGTGTACCTTGCGGGTTGTTGATACGAGACATCACAGGGCAGCGGTTTATGAAGTTGGGCGTTGTCGTCGTGGAAATGGAGATGGGCCTGGGCGGCCAAGAGAATGCGAGACTGTAGAGTGAGCCGTTGTGACTGGTCTGTCACGCTGGCTAATATTATGTAATAAAACTGGTGCTATTCGGAATCCATTTTATGGCAGTCATCAACTCTTAGAGAAAAGGAAACAATCTCAGGAACGTTGCATACGACATTCTGCTCATAGTACTACTAGAGTGGAAATAAGACAATGCGTATAGTATCCTCAGGCTGTTGATAATCGATGAACACTAATCCTAGATCAAAAAAATACTATCTCAGCACAGATCTACACGAATCTTGTTGTGCTTTAGACTCACCTTATCCAAAGGCAAAACATGAACACAAGTAAAACTTTTGCCATCAATTTGGAGCGCGTGTGGGGTCATCGCGAATGGGCAGGTGATGTTGTTCAGTGGCAGGAGTACTCGCTCCTTTTTGCGGACAGGTTGGTAAAGCCGACCCCCAGCAACCGGAAATCGCCGGTAAGCATCCAGGCATCGATACTCCATTGGGAGATCTTCAAATTCAGCAAGCACGAGAAAATGCTCCATGAGGACGACTGATGTTCCGTCAAAGCGCCCGTAAAGAAAGATTTCTTCTACCTGTCCTGCAAACCAGCCACTGAGTCCATCTTTTTTGAAGATGACATGGCTATCTCGTTCAGAGGTGTCGGCCGTTTTGTAGATATTGCCCCGTGACTGGATAGTCTTGGTTTGCTTGGTCCCGGAAGGGTACTCTGTGTCGACTCGTGGACAAGGATGGCAACTGAGCCAAGAGGACAATAAAGCGGCTGTACTTTCTGACAACAGAGTTGACTCCGATAGTTTCCACGATATCTGTACCCGGGCCGTGTCTTGAGGATCGCCATCCAATGTATTGTGCATATCACCAGAGAGAGTCCCTTGGTTCCCTGTACTATAAGCTTTCTGAAACGCAGGCTGAAGGAATCGCAAGGCATCGGATGAAGCATTTTCGGAAAACAGGGCACGCAAGTTTTGTTCTTCACAAAATCGTGTTAACATAGTTACTTCAATGTCGCCTAGTCACCAGTCAAATCTCGGCATAGATTAAATGATTAGAGAATGGACATACCTAACTTCATATTTGTAGGTATCCGCTGTAGCTTGAAGTTGCAACGTTCAAAGGCAAAACATCGCCAGGCATGGACTGGCCCCCAGCGCTGAAGTAACTCAGTTAGATGGACCGATAAATGCTGGTTGGGCGACAGGGTAGTTCCAGGATATAACTCAAGTAGACCCCGCAAGTAATGAAGCATGTGCGAATGAAAAAGCAAAGCGCGCTCCTCAGTCATAGTCCGCGTGGTAGCAAGCTTGGTGGCGGAGACGAGATCTATGAAGTTTGTCAGCATTGCATGGCGTCCGCTGTTTTCTTCCTCTCCTCCCCAAAGACGGATTAATGTGTAGACGAGATGAACAGTACACATGGTTTTCCACTGATCTGCGCTCAGTTTTCCATGTCGAGTACTCCCAACAGTCTTCGGTACCGGGGTAACACTCGATGGAAGAACAGTGCGCTCCATGTCTTTCCATACCTCACCTAGCGTATCTCGCCCAAGAACGCGCGTTTTCTTTTCTGATTTACTCGATCGTCGATCAACCTCTCTAACAGGCTGGTGTGCAACCTTGTCTTGACTAGAGTCAACCCCACGTTCCTGGCGCTAATTCGACACATAGCTCAGTTTCGTTGCGTACGTCTATCAAAGGCAACCTACCCAATGCATAAGCTTCTGTACAAGGTCACTCTTTTTCAGGGTTTGGTATTCTGGCGGACATTCGGTAGCGTCATGTAACTTGGCGACGCATGTAGCAATTAATACATCTCTTTTGAGCTTCATAAGTTTGGATTGACTTGTAGTCGGTGCTTCCACGAGACGGACAGCATCACGCAATACGGCAGATGAAATCCCGAAAGTATCAGACTCAATTGTGGATGATGACGGCCCGGGGACTGAGACATTGGCCGCACGCTTCAACCATTTGTTAGTCCAGGTCCGACTAAGCATTAGAGTTGTTTACCCATTTCAAGAGCGTCTCTATAAGTTGCTCTTTGTTCATCTTAGAGTACTTTTCTGACCGCCCCAGCTTCGCCGCACACAGTGCAACCAGTTGGTCCTTACGATACCTCTTGAGTGCTGAAGAACTTGTCACAGTCAACTCAAAAGCTGAGATTATATCGGCGAAACCATCAGAAATGTTGTCCTTCAGGGTATTCGTTTGATGGTTTTCCGGATTGACCGCAGCAGGAGTAGCTTCAACAGGAATGTCATTCGACTGCCGGATGGACTTCCCTCGTTCATCGAACCATCCCACGTCAACACGCTTTCACCAGGACGTGTGAGTTCTCACGAATTTTGCATGTAATGAAACTCACATATTTCACGAGTTGGTGAACGAGCTTCTTCTTTTTTAGCCCAAAGCGGAGACCTAGCTCGCGACAGATTTGCCGGAGAACTTCTATGCGTAAGCCCGAAAGCTTAGATTTTGATGCATACTTGAATGTATCGTATCCGGCTTCCAACGCAGCAGGTGTTGGAGGTTGAACGACATCGTAGGTGATCCCATCGCCATCGCTGAATCGAACATCCATTCCCCATACTTCACGGCAGTGGCGGTGCAAGTTTCCGAGGAAAAGGGCATGCATAGTGTCGAGAAGCACGAATGAGGTGGGATCCCAGTATGGAAGTCGGAGGAGTTCACTCCAACGCACGCCATGCTGCTCGAAAAGTGCTTTTCTCTCAGCATCTGAAGCAGAATTGAACCAAGCATGGGCAATCTTCCTGTGTTCATCACATGTGCGGCATTTCCAATTTGCATGGTCCAAGTCATCGATGTCATCGAGTTTTTGTAGACAGAAGGAGCAAAAATTGATGGAAGAGTATGATGCATATCCAGCCATTTGACGCGCAGCAGGAAGGTCACAGACGAGGGGGATTACTACACAGCGAACCAATCGGCCAGAGGGAAATGTTGCTGTCTCCGTGTAGTGTACACCATGCTCCCAAAAATCTCCGAGATCATCCACAAGAGGTCGGAGTAAGTGATTGATCTGGTGTATGGAAGGTTCGTGAGGTCCTGGGATGATCCCGACAAGATACATATTCTCCATTTTATACCGCTCTGTTGGTGGAAGATTCAGGCAAACCATGTAGATGGCCCCCGTCGACACTTTTTTGCCCGCTTCTTTGTTGTGGAACGGGTTAAAACCATCCATACACAACGAAAAAATGTAACGCCCCTCGCCACCGGACTGGGGCGAAATGAATGGCTTCCCATCCGGACCTAGGAAACGGTGAAGGATATGCCCATCCCAGATATCGCGCATGACAACTGGGTCATCTCCGTCGTTGCGGTTGGTGTCAGGAAAGAGGCACCTGTCAAGAAGTGGCTCGATGCCTGGTCGACAGAGCATGCGTCCCATCCAATCTTTCATACGATGGTACACATAGCGTCTGACTGGAAAGGTGCGACGCCGACCAGAGAGAACGATTGTCTTGCGCAACTCCCGATTGCAGGCAGGGCTCGATGGTGTGTCTTGGTATGTACAGCGATCCGGATACGCCACAGAGCCATCCAGTGGGTAACAACAGAAACATTTTGGGCAGCATACGAAGGGAGTCGTCACAGGCTTCAAGTCCAACACGTTTAATACCGTCTGAACATCGACAGGAATGCTGGAGAGGACTGATGTGGTTCGCGGAGTATCTGGGGATTGAGCTGATAGAGCGAGCCTCAAGAATGTTTGGATACCTGCAAGGAGAAATCCACAGTGGTCCATGGAAACACCGGACGCAAGGTGAAGTGTTGCGACCATAAGGTAGCAGGTCAATGTGATATTCCCAATTCCTGCGAGCCTGCTGGGGAGATATTTGCCTGGTCTTGAGTGGTGAGTACAAGGGACAATGCCTGACATACATGCGTACCACAATCAATGACGATCGACGGCATTTTGATGCGTGGTTGGGTTGGGTTGACGAACTCTACCCTTTGCTTTTCCCAGATTACCATCTTTTGATTTTCGACTTCGTCCAGTTCCTTTTCAAGATCGCGAGCCAGAGCCTGTACTCTTTGGCATAACAAACGGTTCTTTATTTTCCCCAACTTCTCGATAGTAAGAATGTGCTCCATGAGCCACACCTCGTACGCAAGGATCTCGGCGTTCTCATGAGCACGATACTCCAGAGCAAAAGCACCAGAGTTCAATTCTGTTTCTGTCTGCGGCGGCTGAAGCCTGATGGGGATGGATGATGCTGTAGGGGGATGAACGAAGACCAGATCGGAACGATGGGTCACCCTTTCGGAAGTCTTCTTCCTTCCGAAATCTGCCTCAAGTTGATCTAATATAGATGTGATCTGTGCGTCGTTATCTCGCTCTTTCCGTGGCGAGCACCAAGAATCTTGCTGTGGATTCTGTGAGCGCTCACTGTCCTCATTGTGCTGTGGTGGCGTCGGTGATGAGCCTGTATGTTCCGCAGATTCCAAACCCACGGCAGCCGCACGTATATTGTCCATGCGCCTATGATGTTTGACTTCCGTCTGGGACAAATACTGGCCGCTGATGAATTGGTTCCCAACTGAGTCCCAGGTTGTGTGAGAGGAACACTCCGAGCAGGAACATAGGTAGCCTTGAATAGGTCGGACTGGGACGCGACGATTGCCTGGTTCACCATCCTTAAGGAAGGGTGACATGGTAGGTTGTGGAGGGATTATGACCAAGAACAAAGACTCAGGGATCTCGACTGACATCTGTCGGGATTTCAAATCTCGGACCGAGTTTGGAATCAAAGCACAATGTAGACACGCGATAGTGCTTGAAGTTCATCCAAAGGATGATCATTGACGAAGAAAGCAGGGTTGATGTCCATGATTGGTCCAAAAATGGCACCCTAACATGTAGTACCACACTGGTGGTGCATCGTACTGCGAGGACACACATTACTTGCTGTCACCTGATCATCATACACATTGATCTTTCTCCTCATTGCACACCGCATCTACCGCAAGGACGCGGATGACGATACAGAAAAGGTTCTCAACAGAAATCAACTCGAGTTCGAATCATCGATGTAGATCCACTGACCCGGTCTGCACCGTCGATTGATCACGAGAGTGTTGAATAGTTGGCCACTCAGAGGGAGTCGCGTCTGTGGTTATGAGCTCGGTGACAATTCGGGAGCGAGTGATGTAAGAAGTTACCCTGCACTGAATGGCTGCACCGTTGAGCTGCTTTGTTACTCGTGGTACTATGGGCTGGCTTCCTGAAATCAGGGGATGGCGCAGGAATCTGACCGCTGTGGATTGCCTGGACCTGCACACGAAGCGTTACTCGATTGAGAAAGACCAACTGCAGAAAACAGCGCAACGATTAGAAAATGATGCCATCGTGATGATCAGTTGCCAACCCACTACGTTGGGGGTCAGGATCCCAACCCTGCCGCTTGACCACTCGTCCGGACTCATGTCCATCCATTATCCCAGCTCTCCCCAGCAACGGAATGTTGTCCACACGAGTTGGCTCAAACCATAGTATCGTCTTTTGATTGTGAACCCTCCTGCAACATTATTTCATCAAGACGTGGACATCGATGAAGCCGGACATGTACCTGCTTGAGCTCCAGAACATCCGAGCAGAACAGCAAAATAGATCCTCCCATAAAAAAAGGTCTTTGAACAGTGGTGTTGATGTAAAGAAGGATGTTCGCGGGTTCAGAGACATGTACTTACATCCAAGTAGTGAGCATCGAGGAACCACCGTTTCGCAAACGGCGCGAGCACCACGTGACCGCACTCAACCAACGTGACGCTCTTTGCACTCGGATTTATCCTGACACCATCACGCATCCTGAGTACTAGTAGGTGACCATTAACGTTGTTGTAGCAGCTCGCTGAGGGATGATCGATGATCGACGACTCCGCTCTAGTTTAACATTTTCGCACCCTTTGTGTAAATGTCACATTCATAGGTGCGCGATCACAAAGCAAGTCTGCGCATTGAATCATACAAGAACAAAGAGGACGTTTCAATGTTTTAAGAACGGGGGTGTGGCACTATCGTTCGCTGTCTAGTTTTCTCCACACATTGACGATGTGCCCCACTCCCAGGTCTTCTTGGCGTTCTCAGTGCCTCTTTGCACACCTAGGTGTCTCGTTCGTCGGTCCAACCCCGATGGACATTGATGACGAACCTGCTGGTCAAGTTGCTGAGTTCCACGCAGACTGTCGCCTCAACGCTGTGGTAGTTAACGAACATTCTAGCTCCCTACCCGAGTATGACACCATATCCTTGGTCGGACCCCTTGTTCGTCTTTTTCTACCCCCGTCGCTTTGCAAACTGATTTCCTGGCTTCTAGGCGGATGCAAACGACGCCCTTCAACGCCAGCTTGTCGCTGCAAAGGAAGCCTCAAACGGGTCTGTGAAACAGGTACTTGCCACTGAATTCACCTTCTTTCTGACTGACATCAACTCTCAGATTATCGACATCATTGAAACCCGTCTCAAGTGCGAGGTTTGTAAGGACGTCCTCTACCGACCATTTACGTAGGGTTACCACCATACCGACTTGTCTATCACCCTAACTTTTCCTGTGTTAGGTTGTCGGACTGCGGTCACATATTTTGCCGCGGTTGTATTGAGAACAAGATGGTTACGACCGTCTGCGATCATATGCAATCCCTTGGAGTGCATAGACCAGCCCCCGAAGCAACCGGGATCGCGCATGTCGTAGCAATGCGCCAGGCACTGCTCATGCTCAACCTTGCCACACCTACCCATAGGTGTCCTGCGTGTGGCATAGCCATCAGGAATAAGCCTGTCCCATCTTTTGTCGTTGGCGCAGTCCTGGATGGAGTGGGAGCGTTCAGACAGCAACAGGTCCAGGAATGTCAGGACGAAGAACGTGCCGATGCTGTTTGGGCAGCGTATGGTTATGAATGATTTTATCGCCACAGTCGCTTCTACCGCATATGTATTGATAGTAGTCGATGTCATTTAGTTTGTTGTTACCAACGTTATGTCGAGATGAAAGGAAGAATCGATCCAAGTTTCGTGAGTGCAGGTTCCCGACCCCCCGTAATGGGAAACTAAAATCATGTCCCTAAATATTTCACGGCAACTGTTCTCGGGATTGATGTTGTGTATGTACATGTACAATTATTATACAGGAATGGACTTTACATGCGTTTAACTACTAGTTACTAGCGTTAAGCCGATGCGATGGTATTCGGTCACTGACAAGTGGGACAATTTCTAGCCTTGGTGTCCGAGAAATCAGTGGCAGTCAGATAAAATACTCGCTTTATAATTAACCCTGTAGTATTCATATCATACCAGATCTTTACGGTCATTCATATCGTGTCCTAAACTATCAGTGACCTGATTTGCGCATGCTACATGTCTCGCGCTGTCAGTTTCAAAACTCCACTTTCTCCCCATGAACGCGAAATCGATACAAACATGTATGGTCCCAGCCCCAATTCCCCCTGATCTCCAACAATACAATGCCAAAATCCAGGCCAGCTTCGATCACATCTCCATAAACAGAAAATATTTGTGACCGTGCTGTTCCATCCCCCAAGCGGTACTGCACGTGAGCCAGTTCAATGAAGAAACTAGAAGGGTTGATTTTTTTTGATTCTCGCACCACAGCTAGTGAAGGAGTGGTGTGGGAGAGTCCACGGATTCGTGGGTGTGAGTTGTAACGTTGAAAGTTGGATTGACCTTCAACTAGGCCCCAGACGACCATGCCACGAGGTGCGTTG
>JBBPRC010000040.1:0-13910 GCA_038092835.1 Boletus pseudoseparans
GAACCATGAATGCGAGCTGATCTCGTCTTCGCCCTAACCCATTTCCCATTTCAGGTTTTATATTCGGGCTGCTCGAGTTCATAAATGTGCTCACCTCAGCCCGAGTTTAACGGAGACATCCCGTCATATTTCAGTTCCACCGCCGGGATGCGTCTTCAATAACCCCCGTCACCATGCCCGCAAAAGCCAGCACAAAAGGTGGAAAGCTCAGCAGTCAAGAGATCAGTAAGCTTCGTCAACCCGTGTTTTCCAGCTCCTGGCCAGATAGCCCTGACCTTATCGCAGTGGCGTTGTTACATAATCAGGTGACTATGGATCGTCGTTGATTGGCTGCCCTTTCACGCACCAGCAGAGGAATCAGTTGGAATCTGCTATTAAGGCAAACATGACATTCCGCTTCTTTCAATCTTTCCACTACCACTCTTCTCTTGTCCATTCTCGTCAATGTCATCCAAATCTAAACGCAAGAGAACAGACAGGTCGTACAAACCCTACCGGCGTGATGCACCCACGCTGTCTGAGTCACCCTCGAGCAGGCGTCAGTCCTCTCCGCCCACTGAGCCTTCGCCCTCTCCGCAACCTTCTTCATCCCGCTTCTGTGCCAGATCAATAAATGGGGTGATGAGCCACATCTATGAGGCAAGTAGTCATCATTTGCTGGGGAACGCCTCTGATTTCCTCTGACCAGAGTCTTGAGAGTATACGCACTCTCCACCACCAATCATTGATTGAAAGGCAAAAGGTTTGTTATTTCCTTTCAATTACTACGCCGTTTTCCTCATTTTGTTATAGTCCCAACTGGATGCGCGGGCAAGTGCACTCGAACAGAAAGAAGAGATTCTGAAGCTTCGAGAGATCACGAAGGGCCTTGAAGACTGCAAAGTTCAGGTTTGTTTTCTCGCAAGCTTAACCTCCGTTCCTCATCGTTGTACAGGCGGTTTGTGGGCGTGATAAGTCCATCGCTTGCAATCACTGTTCCATAGCCACCGAGAGACCCTTTATGTGAGTGGCTTCCTTCTATACTACTACGTTAATCTCACACAAACATACATATTCAAGCATCAAAGAATGTGGTCATATGGCTTGCCTTCGCTGTCTCCGTGATGCCTTCCAGGAGAAGCTTCACAACGACCTCTCTAAGAAGTCTCTGCCTCCCGAGCTAGAACCCTTCAAGAAACCTCCGTATACAGCCGCAACTCTGGATCAATTTTTCGAACACGAAGTCTTACTTTTGGTGTGGTATCATTGTCCTATATGCCGTGCCATTGTATGGGGAAAACCTTTCGAGGTCCCTTTCTTGAATAGGCTGATTTCTTCCTTATCTCAGTCACAACTTGGACCTCCGGGATGTATCTCTGCTGTGGTTGAAGTTGAGAATAATGACCCATGGTCAGGTCTCTTTCCGCGCTCGGATTAATATTTTAGTCAAGATAATTACATATATTACATACAATACATGTCCCATGATCCCCAGCGTCCACTGCAGACAGTATTACATCATATACAAAATGAAAACTCTGATACCGTTACCAGTGACTGACACTGTCCGTGCTCCCAGACTCCCTGGCCCTGACCGACACAACATGCGAAACATTTTCTCGTTTACTGGTCATACGGGACCAATAAACTGCATTTGCTTTGCTGAGGATGGCTCCGCAGTTGCAAGTGGTGGTAAGTCAAGGTGGACTGGTCCCCTTTGTGGCTACGCTAACGCCGCCGAGCAGGCGATGATGGGTGCATCATATTGTGGTCCCTGACGGATGGATCGCTACTACAGCGAATCAACGCACAGCAAGGTCCCGTTGTGTGCCTTAAGTGGCTCCATAATCTTGATCACACAAGGCGGAGGTTCATTGTATCTGGAGGGGCAGCGGGAACAATACACTTGTGGTCAATTCGAAACAATTTCGTAAGAATTATATCCAGGATTTTTTATTCGTTCTTTTCACTAGCACCATTTAGCGTGCGAGCGATCTTCTTTGCACAAGAACAATATTCGATGGTTCTGTGCAAGATATCTGTGTAGATCATGGACACCGCTTGGTATCCATTACAGGCCTGGGTCGCGTTGTTGTTTATACTCTGTCACTGGAAGATTCAGGTAAATTCACTATACCGGAAGTGTAGAGATCTCTGAATAGGGTCTCATTCGGTCGTTCGGTCCAGCGTTAATTAAACCCCTTGCTGCGCATCCCCCCCTCAGCGAGCCCAGCCTCCCTGTTTTAGCAAGATCCTCACACATATACAACGACGGAAAATCGGTCATGGTTTGTTACCTCGATAGCAAAGAAGTGTACGTCCTCTTTCCTGTGAGGTTATACAATCGATCAACTTGATTTAGAATTGCTTGGAACATATCACCTTGGACTCGCTTATGGCGGCAACAGTTAGGCACGAGAATGTGAGTACCCTAAATACATTTCTATGTCTGACTGACCGATAATAACTAGTGGGAGCACTGCGTACAATCCAGCCAGGCACTCTTTACTCGTGTGGAACCTCCTCGACGGCATTGACATGTACCAGGTTACGGACACTCCTACAGGAGAGCTTGCTCTTATTCGGAAGTTCCCAGTCAATATCAGAAGAAACTACATTGTTTCTGTTCAATTTGGTGCGGGAGGAAAAACCATCGTAAGTGGTGGCGATAATGGGGAAGTTTGTGTTTGGGACACCGAGGCCGGTGAAGTCCTCCAGGTCTTATCTCATGGATCCGGTATGATCTTCTATCCCAAAAATATTGGTGTTGATTCATGTTCCCATAGAACTTTCTGCCGTGCAGGCGATCGCAGTGTGTTTGTTGTGTCTAATATATAATCATCTCTGACGTCAATACACAGTCCCACACATCGCAGCGCTCTAAAGAACTCATCGCGAGCGGGACATCAGACAAAAATCAGGAGCTTCCTGTGCTCAAAATTTGGACGTCTGAGGTGTGTATTTATTTATTTATTTATTTCGGATTGTATCCCACCACGGATTACAGCCACCTCCTCTGGTCATCAAGAACGCAAAAAAGAACCCTACCTCTGCATCAGCCCGTACAATTACCGTGTCCATGAAGTTTATTATGCACATTATTATCATTGTTTCTGCTCTCTTGGTCACGTTTCTCGCAGGGATGTACACATCAGACGTCGACCTCATTTCAACGGTGATCTCGAGCTATCGTTCGTTAGTCAGTAATACAAGTAAAGTACAGTAGGGCCATCTTACGACAAGAGGCTAGTACCATACAACTATGCTATGACGAGGATCCTTCAGCCCCCTCACCCTGTGATATGCCATCTTCGCCACACGTCTTCGGACGGTTTCTGAGGTACATTGCAGCAAAATCACGAGCAGGCCACTGATTCTCATATTTTGCAAGGATGGGAAATTTCTCGAGTGCCTTAGATGTAGATGTCTGTCAAAAGATCCCAAAAAATGGACAGACATGCTCACAGTTCGACAGTAATGGTCAAACGCACCATCCGGTTGCTGACTCGCTGGGCGTGTCATGTCCAGATGCTGCCTAGCGATTTCGTGCAAAGCATTCTGTCCATGAAGGTAAGCAATATTTCTATTCATGACGTGCTGCGTACCTGCATGGTTTTATAGGTCTCTTCGTTCCATCCCACAGCTGTCCTTAGAGAATATCCACCCGCACCTGGCTTTGAAAGTGGCCCGTTTGGTACAGGGATGAGGCGAGGGCGGCTACCTGGATTCTGATCAGCATATAGGTCGAGAATAGGTCGAGAGTCTCGCATGGTTGACATACTATTGCCGTGGGATATCATTCCCTTGGCCGCACCCGTAGGAACTGATGCTTGTGCAGCAGGAGGTTTGTCTTGAAAGGGTCATTTATTTTCCACTGACAATTTTCAAAGTCATGAACATACCGTTTGCTGTGGACTGCAGCTGCAGCTGTCGAGTGTCCTGCAAGTCTGAGTCTTGCGTGTGCTCAGGTTCGAACACGTTCCTGAAGAAGCTCTGTTTAAATGGTGGACTCGGAGTCCTCTCTGGAGGAAATATTTGCCGGAATATGACCAAAGGAAAATACCTCTGGTAGTAATAGCACCCTGTGTCATGTTGGCGTTGTGACATGGTTGATACTTGCTAGAACACTGCACTATTCCGCCTTCGTCAATGTCAATGTATGCCGGAAAACAAGAGAACGTCCGATCATCGTAAAAAGACAGCTACTTATTTATTGTGATTCCTTTGAAGGTCGCTTGTCAGATCGTGAGAATCACGACGAAGACAAGCAGTTGCTACGAGCCTTTGAGCAAGATCATCGACGCGTCCATCGATCGACCTATGCTTTGTCATTTATGGAACATTCCGCCTCAGAGGCATCATATAAAGAGATAGAATCTGGGTGAGGAGTCGCAACCCTTCCGAAACCAATGCCACGGACTCACCTCTCCAAGGTGACTCGTAGTTTCCATCCGTTTCGGCCGATACGTTGTGAAGAAGAAGAAGAAGTGCGTACGAATCCAGGTGTACCATTTTGACATCGATAACTGTCGTATTTCCAGCCCCTTCTTGTTCACCGCCAAGTTTTTCCGCGTAGCCACTCCCATTGCTCCATACATCAACATACTGAGATCCGACTGCTCGATGTAGATGTGGGTAGACGCCCTCCATCTATATACGAAGCTGAATGACGTATCTCCCAAGGAGGTTCTTGTCCATCGGAGAATGTACCCCCTTGATCGTTCATCTATTTCTTCGTCTCCACCGTCTGAATCAGGTTTACTGTAAGTCTGAATTTGTCTGTCGCATCTCTGCCCTAACTGTCAATCAGGCAAGTGCCCGGGGGTGCGACGGATCTGGAAACCGATCCCGACACTGTTTCTACTCTCTCCCATGCAGTCGAAAAAGATACCATCGACGAGCAAGCTTCCGTCAGCCACTGTTCTTCAAGCCGTTGGGATTTGATGAGCCCTGGCACCGACATTGGCTCGCCAGGACCCACTTCTAATAAGCAACCAGGTGCACGTATCACACCCACAGTATCCAGCGTGCTAACCTGTTCACCTCAGAGCATTCAACACCTGGTTTGGTGATTCCTATGCGACAAGAACGCAGGCTGCGCAACTCCCAGCACCTCATCGGCTGGTACCGGTCCGTTGGGAATGAAGCATTGACAAATCCTCCACATTGCTCTCATCCCCAGCCTGGTGACCTCTTTGTCCACCGATACGATGACGAGGGTCATTGCAAAACGCAGGTATGGATGTGGCTTGACAACAGTTGGTTGGGAAATGTTGCCGATGGTCACATCCATCCGTTTCTCAATGATTATCGTTTGAGCATCCGTTCTTCGTCAGATCCTACATGGGTTACCCGGAAAACTCGTGCAACTTACCGCACTCGTGACAGTAGGGCGAAGACAGTTGGGTAGTTGTGAATACACATATGTTACAAATTTGTTCCAGTCTTTTAATCTACTTGATGTGATATGTATGACAGCGTTTGTCTATCATCGACTGTCAAGCAATGCCACCGATTATCATGTCTCTCCTTCCGTTGTTTGATTCGTTCCACCTTACTTGGTCCAGATAGTAGTCGAGTAGGCTCTACATCCACTCCCGGGTTGGATCCATGGATATTTCATACTTTTCATATTATCTCGAAGGTGTAGCCTGTCCGACGTCAAGGGACACGTTGCCAGCTCGGCAATCAACAGGAGGCCATCTGCCTACTTTTTGTCGGTTGACTTATTGACTAATAAAGTATCCCACAAGATTCCTTTGTTACAGAAGCGAGTGCTGTATGTTGTGATTCGGCCCTAGCCCTAGCTTTCGCTCTCTCAATTTCCCATTCACTAACACTATCCATTCGAGCTCTCTATGTCAAAACTCAGGCTTTACTCGTCCATCCTGACGCTACGCGGCCACACAGGATCAATCTCTTCACTGGCATTCTCTCCGGAGGGAGATTTAATTGCCAGTGGCGCTGACGACGGCAATGTGATCATCTGGAATGCACACAAAGGGAGTGTTCTTCACCGCTTCGTGGCTGACAGTCAAGTAACAAGTCTTTGCTGGCATCCCAATGGTTCGAAGGCGGGTATTTTCGTTGGGTGTGCTGATGGGACAATCGCACTCATCGATGACTTTGGGGTGAGAGTCCTGTTGATACAGAACACCAATTTCCGTTGACAATGGTGCAGAGCCAAGAACTCCGTCACTCGGTCCTCACCGGAATCAAAGCTCCCGTATATGCTTTGGCGATCAGCGATCTATCGGGAGATCTTGCTGTTGCTATTGGCTCTGAGGTTCACATTACCAAGGAAATCGCGCCCAGTAAGCTCCCTTTATGGACACAAAGGTCATTTAATTGGTTCTCCCGTCTCATAGAGAAGTATGCTACATACAAAATTCTGCCGTCCCCAACCAAACTTCCGGGAAATTCGCTCAATGGAGAAAACCGCATTCGTGCAAGGTCTTTGACCTTCGTGCAACGGGGAGCTCAATTGGTCGTTTCTTATTTAAGTCACGGTGTGCGGTAAGTGTTTTCACCCGCGGGCTATTGCATACTAAATCCCAGACTTCCCAAGGTGCTGGGACCTGGAGTCCTTGACGGAAGCCTGGAAAGTTATTCCCATCCATAGCCATAGACTTATGTTCGTCACAGCAATTCTTCAAATTTCGCTTACTAACCACGATGACATCTCAGAGGACACGCGGCCCTCTCCCCGGATCACAAATTCATACTGCTATCAAATCTTGGGACTGGGATGGATCTCTATCCGTGTGGAAGTTCCATTCCTGAAACCCGGTTTGAAAATCGCATTGAGCACGACAACATTCCAATGCATGTCGCATTCTTGCATCAAGGACGATATGCAGTTTGCGCATCACCAAGTGGTGAAGTGAAGATCTGGGGTGTAAAGGGTGGCGATGTGATACAGACACTTCCTCACAGTGGTCAGTCCAGGTCGTATTTGAATCAAGACACTTACTCATCCGAACACAGATGGAGTACAGGTTCTTGTGGTACGTTAGAGACTCATCACTGTGATCCCACATCCATTGAAAGAGAATAGGCCCATGAGTATGCCTTCTATTCCGTGTTAGTTACTGGATCCTGTCAGACAGGAGAGAATACATCCATCAACATTTGGCGGTCTGAATCACGTTGGTTTGATAGTTCGTCCTCTGACAGAACCTGACTTACTTCTCAGATTCCTTACGTGATTTTTGTTCGCGGTATCTTGCAAGAGTCAGCGTACGTGTACGTTCATGTATAGCATCCACCAATTGACATTTCCACAGAATGGCCTGTATAGATATTTAGACGGCATTGCCAACAGGCTTTCGGACTTCGCCAAGATCAAATTATTCTTCTCTTCAGTGTTAATATTGGTGCTCTCATTGGTACTATCGTGGAAGCAAGTGAGTTCTCCGTCAACCCATCGCAGTCGTAATCTCATTCGCCAAGATTTCCTCCCATCTCTGCCAGGTAACATAAATTTTCGTCGGGTTGTGTCTCACTCAGCCATCTTTGTCAATCCAGTTATGCAGCAACTTTTCGCCCTCAGTGGGCACGTTTCTTGGAGTTATCTATCCACTTACTTCCGAATTCTATGTATCAGGTCGTCGTCTTATTGCGGATGGGTTACAAAACCTGGCTCGTGCATTGGCGGATAGCGGCGAGCCACGGAGGGAGATGGCTAAGACTGGCGAACAGGTTGCGAGGGAACTTACCGCTACGGGGACACAAGTTATGGGGCTGGCCATTACTGGCGAACAAGCCATTTATTTGTGACGTGTTGTACTCTTTCTACGCTTAGAGCAGAAACTGCTTACATGAACATGATTGGTTGAGACTGGAAGCGAATGAATGATTGGCATCAACGCTGCACATACGCATGCCCTTATGCCACCAGATACCCCCCTGGCTCGCTGCATGTGCACTGTTCACGAATGCAAAGATGTCTCAACCCTCGATCCTTTGACAAATACGTTACAACCTGGGCGATCGCTATCACTGACTGCTTGGCGTAACCACCAAGTGGATGAAGAAATCAAACGAAAGGTAACCATTCACGCGGTGAGGGACATCTGTATTCTCACTTAATACTATAGATTCATGACTTCGCTGGTGGATCGAGCCCGAGCTCCCAACCCTCCATCCATGATCAGACCGTTCACATGGATACTCGTGAAGACAAAGAAAGCCACAGTCCCAGTCAGTATCACGTCCCGCTCACACTGACACATATGTATTGTGATTCTAGACGTAGGAGAAGAATACAAGAAGTTGAATCGGTACCGTGTGGTATTCAATACACAGAAGAACAACTACCCCGTCCATACACCTATTCATTTCTCTGAGGAGCCTACTGCCACTTCCACCGACATACCTCCCCCACTAGATCTTCGCAAATCGCACATATTTGCATCTCATCGGCACATTGTGGAGAACGTCTTAGCAATGGTCGATGCAGTTCCCACTCATGATCTCCAGGATCTCCGCACCACACGACGGCAGCTCGTGACCGATATCCAAGATCATTTAGAGGATCTTGATCGTATTCTGGCACAGGAGTGGTTGAAAAAACGAACCGAACACTTGATGGGACAACACTTGGATGGCCCCAAGTTCGTCGAAACTCGTAGGTTTTCTCGGATGTAGTACATCCTCATGGCATAAACGATAATTTTTGCAGTGCATCACGTATCTATCGAGCGTCTGAGGTCCTTAAGTGCACCATTCCTGGCAACCATCATTATCGTTGCCATCTTGCACCTCGTCGGAGGGCTTTCGCGGCAATACTCAACTCTTCTACTCGTGGCAATTCGCACCATCGTGGGCTCTGCGCTTCTAGCTTTTACTTATGCGGTCGGAGGAGACCTCTCCTCTGGAGCACAGAAAGTTCATGAATATATACACAGCTGGCCAGGAGACATCCGCACAGCGATGCAGCTCTTGGACTTGGAGCCCATTCTCGTGCAATATGCATGCTGTAGGACGTGCTTCACCCTTTATAAACGCGGTCCCGACAACTCCTACCCAACAATATGTACCTTTCGCGAGACTCCCGCAAGTAATCCATGTGGAACCCTTCTGGTAGAGAACCATAACGAACGTTCTCAACCATTCTGCAACTTCTCATATCAACCGCTTTCATTGTGGATTAGTCGACTGTTATCACGGCCTGGAATTGCGTCTCAGTTACGGGCCTCTGGATCATACAGGCGCACTACTGATACCATGTCCGATATCTGGGACGGTTCCGTCTTTCGGCAATTTAAAGGACCTGACGGACAACCTTTTCTTGAAGTACAGACCAACAACTCTGAATCCCGACTTATATTCAGCTTGTCAATCGATTGGTTCTCACCATGGGGCAGCAAGAAAAATGGCCCACATGCTTCTGTTGGCGCCATATATATGGTTTGCCTTAACCTTCCTAAACACCTTCGCCATCGTCTCGAAAATGTTTATGTCGCGGGTCTAATTCCAGGCCCAAAGGAACCCGCGCTTCATCACCTTAACCATCTCCTGTGCCCTCTAGTCGACGAGCTTGTACAATTATGGAAGCAAGGTGTTTTTTTTTCTCGCACAGCTGATCAGCAATTTGGATGTCTGGTTCGGGCTGCAATCATTCCGGTTGTCTGTGACCTGCCGGCCCTGCGGAAAGTAGCTGGTTACATTGGCCACCGTGCAACACGAATGTGCTCCTTCTGTCTGTTGTCAAGGGGCGACATTGCGCGTGTGGACATTGAATCGTGGCGGAGGCGAACATTGCAAGAGCATCGGCTCATCGCCACCTCGTGGAAGAACGCGGCTACAGAACGGATCCGGGAGGAAATATACAAGCTGCATGGGATTAGGTGGTCTGAGCTTCTCCGTCTATCTTACTGGGACCCCACGAAACATCAGGTCGTCGAAACAATGCATAACCTTTTTCTTGGTGCACTGCAGCATCACTGTCGCAATATACTACGCATGGACGCGGATGCAGTTGCTCCAGAAAATGCAAGAACTAAAGCACACCCACCAGACGAGCAGCGAAAACAACTGGATGCTGGCATTGCGGCCATCAAGCGAGGATCAGTTACCGCTTTGAATCGCCTCCGCAAGGGCTACATTGTTTCTCTGGCTCGAGCAAATAATCTTGACCCTGAAAAGGATCTAGACATCGCATCGGATCCCATCAAGCACGATCCAGATCCAAACCTCAGCAAGCGTATCTACGCTGAGGCTCTGGTACGATGGGTATGGCTGTTTGTCGTGTAATTGAAACAAAACTTATGGTATATTCAGTACAAGGAATTCAATGGGCCGGAAATACGTCGCCCAAAGGTCTTTCCTTCTCCCGTGGTTGACCTCGCATCTGCGTGGATGAATGTCCCTAAGAAGGTGATACTTAACCACAGAGTACTCTCTGAGGTCTGGGATGACATGAAGAAGACGTCGCTGCCATCCTGGATCGCTCGAGCACCACGAAATTTTGGTAGCGCTTCGCATGGGAAACTGAAAGCAGACCAATGGCGGACAGCATGCACGATCAACTTGGTGATCACTCTTTGTCGTCTTTGGGGCAATGTTTCTGCATCTCCCCAAGAACACCAAATTCTACAGAACTTTCTCTCTCTTGTCGTTGCCATCAGATGGGCCACAATGCGCACTGTTTCGTCCCACCAGATTACTATCGTGGAAACCTTTTTCAAGTTCTATATCCAAACTGTTGTTGACCTTTTCGGAGAGGCATGCTTGGTCACCAATAATCACCTCTTGTTACATGTCGCCGAGTGTCTGCAGAATTTTGGGCCAGTTCATGGGTGGTGGGCATTTCCTTTCGAGAGATACAATGGAATTATGCAGAGGTTCAAGAACAACCACACGCTCGGTATTTTAACTTGCCGTTGATATCACCACTGGACTTAATGGCTTCTCACACAGGTGAAGTTGAGATAACATTCATGAACAGTTTCTGTCGACGTAGCAACCTTAAAGCTCTCATTGCGGGAGGAGCATTATCTGATGCTCTACAGGATCTTTGTTCGATGTTGCACCAGTGTTTAGGCAAAGACCTCACGGACATCATCATGCCTGATGATAGCTCTGTCAATCCGCCACCAACTCGACTTGGACAAGGGGAGCTTCACGCAATGCTAGAACGGGAAGAGTATGAGTGCTTGCTTGATTGGCTGTCCAAACATTGTCCCTCTGTGCGTTTTCGATCATATCAGGCGGAACCACTGGATTCTACCCATCCCTTGAATCCTATGGTTCAACACTACAAACAATTTGAACGAAATGGGGAAACAATCTCTGTTGCAACAGTCCATGCTGGTAACAGCTACATTCTTTTTCATGCCAACCAGCAAGGAGCCAATAATGATCGCGCTGGTCAGATTCAGAAGATATTTGCACACTGCCGACCCGACAAGACTGGCACACCGACCACAGAACTCTTCTGCATCGTCAAACCATTCAAAGAACTTGTCGACGGTCACCTCAGACTAGATCCATATCGATCATACCAGTACCTTTGCGCTAGGCTCTGTTATGACGACTTTGACCCTATCCAAGTGGTATGCGTCACTGACATTATCACGCATTGTGCGACATGCCCATATAAATCTCAGTTGGAGCTGGGGAAGTGTCGGGTTATTCTATCCCTCGCCAGGGTATTGTTTCATTGTATTTACGCGGACACGATGTATTCACATCTCATTGGCACAGGGTTAGGTATAAATCAATGCAGGTAATCAACAGTACATTGTTGCAATCAAGGAGAAGCTATACTTGTGGTTATATAGTCTCTCGTAAATTGTATGAAGTGATTGTATGAAGTGCGGGTTCAGGAACGAAAGACGCCAGCCCAAGGATCATTGGGGTCAATTCCATCCGGCATCGGGGCCAGTTCTGAAGGCTTGCCAAGGGCAAGCGAAAGTGACACAATGGTTTGAGTCACAGCAGGAATCTCTGCGGGCGGATGAAAAACAATGGTACGACAGTAGGGACAGCGAAAAATAGGAAAAACAAGAAGGTTGTGCGTATAAAATAGGTCCAAAGTCTCTGCAGTGTAGGGGGGTGCTCGGAACTGCTCCAATGCTGCAGGAAAGTCAGTATCATAGATATCGTCATATATGACTTGTTGGAACCAGGAACGGAGGCAAGGCAGACAAAAGCCATGCCCGCATTCTGTGATGCTACTGATACGTAAGCCGAGGAACGAGAAAAGATTGACGACGTACATGAATGGTCGCTCATTCGGCAACAAGCAAATACCACAAGTGATTGACTTGTCGCGTGCTTCAACGGCCTGCTCGACTTGAGTGAGTGAGTACATAAATGTAGGGAAATGTACTTACATTTTGATTGGCTTCGTGAAGAGCGTTCACCCTGGCTTGGAGCTCTGCCAGTTCATCGCTCTGTTCGAATCCGACAGCCTCTGCTTCAGCCTCGGACTAAAATAGTCGTCAGAAATGCTATATAAGGACCGAAAAGGGAACAAACTCTTTGAATCTCAATTAAAGAACGATCGTGCACGGAACGAATCGTTTCGAGGTCCTGATTAGAGGTGATCAATGGATCTGACACGGGAAGAATGATGTCTTACACAATGAATATGGCGTATCGCCTCGCAAATTAATTCGGCCTGGGTGGCTTGCGAAGAGGATGACTCAATGAGAGTTGGCGGAGAAGACTGGCGCCTCCTCAACGATGAGGAGGTAGATTGAACAGGGAGAGTCACGCGGTTCTTGCTGTTGGAAGGACAAGTATTGCGGCTGTAGGGCTCGTAGGACGCGGCCGTCCTTTTTCGTTCGCACTTGCTCTTCCGTCCGGACTTGGGAGGCATTGTCAGTGAAGGGGATCGGGCGACGAAAGGCAAGGCTAGAGAGAGGGTGCAAAGAACAGTTTTCGCGTATTCGGAGACCATACCTTATAACCAATTCCCCTGGGATTCTACGCCATTCTGCTGTATATTGAAAGACTTGAAAGGATAGCCAATAACCAGCGAGAAACCGTCCTACAAAGCTCATTATGTAACCAGCGAGAAACCGTCCCTACAAAGATCATTATGTAACCAGTGACGACGTCGCCATGCTCTTTGAAGACTCTTCAGATCTTTTCAGATGTCCATCCCTTGACTATCCGCAAAGAATCCGATTACCCGAATGTACAACACTATAAAGATGAGAAGGCGACGGTGACTCACCATCAATTGACCCCCATGACTAACTCGGTGAGGTGCAGAAAGCCAGTGATTCTCTTCGCATCTGATATATTTGTAGACCATGGAAGTATCTAATGATATTGGAGGAGAGTCGGTCACAGTAAGGGAACGAAGACTGGGGTCTTGCGCACGTTTGATATATTTTTGCAGATGGAAATATCCAATGATATCGGAGGGGATTCGCGACGATCCTCGGTTTCAGTGAGTGGGCTGATGGGTTATAGTCGCTAACTTATCAAACCTGATGTACATAGACTGTTGGGCGGCAGGACGGCCGACCTGCAACAGCGTGCCACCCCATGGAACGTCCATCGGTAAGCTATGTCATCTAACCCGACGAGATCCATACTAAATCTCACCCCAGTTGATTGGGAATAGGGCGGAATCTGTTGCAAGTTCAAATGATGAAGACTTATTTAACCTCCCTGGCGGGTACCAATCGCCACCTGTCTCCAACCTGGCGCTGCAGCCACTCGGAGGACAACCCCAAGCTCCTGTTGGTCCACAATTCTTCTATCCGCCTTTCAACTTTCCCAGCTGGACTGGACCACCTTACTTGCCTGCTCCGCCTCTCAATACTCTCCACGTCACAGCCCCGAGTGACCCCCGTGTTCTACAACCTGAGCCTGGAGTTCCAGGGACTGGACAACACGGCTTACCACCTCCACTAGTCGACACTCACTATATCGCAGTTCCTAGTAGCACCGGTAATCCGGGAACCATC